>JAGVVM010022070.1:0-14307 GCA_019149425.1 Psidium friedrichsthalianum
AAGAAAAAGATATATGCTGTGTTCAAAAGAGACTTGCGATGACAGCTTTAATCTCATTTTGCAATGAAATTACTTAAATCAATTTCTTGATATTTATTGAATTTTCCTTTAACCCATCGATATTAATGGTCGAGGATTAAAGTCACTAGGAACAACTTCTCCACCAGAGAGAGAAAATTACGTGAAAAAATTATGCTATAATAACAAAATCCACTGACCATAACAACAAATTTTCATTTCAAGGTGAAAAAAGTCGGCATTTTAATGGGAAAAATTGATACACACTGCCGAGGGTGCTTTCCGGGTGGCTCAGGTTTCTCTTTGTTGTATGTGAGCGGGACCCGGTCTCCGAGAAAACCTTTTCAGAAAGCTGTCCTGAAAAATCGACGACACCTTGCTATAAACCTCTTGACAGTTTCCATTGGCACCTATCCAGCTATCCTGCCCTCTTTTTTTCTTCTTGCCTTCTTCCTTGGGTTTTTGAGTCATGAAACTCGCAAGCATTTGTTTTGCGGAGTTGCAATCATGCCAATTTCTTCTTTGTATGGCTCTTGCACTGTGCTTACACCAAGTCTCCTTTGCCACCAACGAAACAGACAGACTTGCCCTGCTCGCATTTAAGGCCGGCATAACCGCAGATCCTTTCGGCGTGCTCGACTCATGGAACCATAGCATTGGGTTTTGCCAGTGGTATGGCGTTACGTGTGGCCGGAGGCATCGGAGGGTCACGGTCCTGGACTTGTCATCACGACGACTCTCTGGGCCAATCTCTCCTCATATCGGAAACCTCAGCTTCCTAAGGGCATTGCTGCTCCAAAACAATAGTCTTCATCATGAAATTCCTGCGCAAGTCGGCCAGTTGCGCCGCCTGCGTATCCTAAGATTGCACAACAATTCATTGGTTGGTGAAATTCCCAGAAACATATCGGGTTGCCAAGACTTGGTCCTCCTCAATCTTGGGATCAACAAGCTAAGCGGAAATATTCCGGAGAGCTCGGTTCATTCCCAAAGCTATGGCACTTCAATTTTATGATAATAATCTGACCGGGGTGTGCCTTCCTCCATTGGGAACTTATCTTCACTGAAGATCCTTCAATTAGCCATAAACAACTTGGGTGGGAGCATTCCCCAAAATCTAGGCCACCTACCAAACTTGCAAGTCATGGACTTTGGACAAAACAGAGTGTCGGGTACGATTCCATCTTCATTACTCAATCTCTCTTCACTAACTGGGTGACGTTGGATACAACCGGATACAGGGGACTCTTCCTGCAAGCATGGCCTCAAACTCCCAATCTTGAATTTTTAGCATTTCAGAGAACCAACTTGAGGGGCCGATTCCTCCATCGATATCGAATTGCACGAAGCTAGAAATACTTCAACTAGGCACTAACAGATTTTCGGGAAAGTGCCTTCTTTGGAAAATTTGTATAAGCTTCATGCGTTCCTAATCCAAGGAAATCAGCTTGGAAGTGGAAAACAGAAGACTTGAGTTTCCTTTGCTCGTTAACTAACAGCACCAAGTTAGAGGTTGTGACTATGCAGATGAACGGTTTGGTGGGGTGTTACCTAAATGCATAGGTAATTTATCCACCACTCTCACAATATTTACTTTAAGCGGGAATCACATATTTGGTAAGATTCCAGAAGAAATTACGAATTTTGTCAACTTGGAAATATTGTTTATGAGTTTCAACCAGCTTTCAGGTGTCATCCCCTCAAATTTGGGGAATCTACACAATCTGACGATTTTGCATTTAAGCCATAACAACATAAGAGGGACTATCCCATCTTCTTTGGGAAACCTAACCAAGTTGATTAAACTATCACTTTATGGGAACAACTGTCATGGGCAAATTCCTTCGCATCTATCAAATTGCCGGTCTCTTAATTCACTTGATCTGTCTAGTAACAATCTCAGTGGTGCCATACCTCCGCAGCTTATAGGCCTCTCATCATTAGCAATCATTTTGAACTTGTCTCACAACCATCTGACCGGAGTTCTACCCACAGAAGTTGGCAACTTGAGATTTTTGACTACGTTGGACATCTCAGACAATTTGTTGGTAGGTGAAATCCCAATAAGTTTAGGTGCTTGCATTGGATTGACATTGCTGAGGATGGGGGGAAACTTCTTCCATGGGTCCATTCCTCAATCAATAAGATCGTTAGGGGCATTGAAGAACTAGATATTTCACGCAACAATTTGTCAGGTCAAATCCCAGAATTCTTAGTAGTCCTTCGTTTCTTGAGACTCTTGAATTTGTCCTACAATAAGTTTGAAGGAATGCTACCACGTGAAGGAGTCTTTAAGAATGTTACTGGTACTTCTATTATTGGGAACAATAAGCTCTGCGGTGGATTGCCAGAATTTCACCTCCCCGACTGCATCTCCAAAAGCTCCAAGAGCAAAAAGATCAATATGGTGATATTGTCCGCTTCTATTATTTTCGGAGTTCTTGGAATAGCACTTCTTCTAGCTTTTATATATCTTCGTTGGTTGAAGAAGAAAGCAAATGAACCAATTTCAAGTTCGATAAACAGTTCGTATCCAAACGTATCTTATGGAGAACTCCTAAAAGCAACAGATGGTTTTTCTTCAACAAATTTGATTGGTATTGGAAGCTTTGGCTCTGTTTACAAGGGGACACTTACGACCAATGAGATTGTCGTTGCTGTGAAGGTGCTTCATTTAGTCCATCACGGTGCTCTAAAGAGCTTCATAGTCGAGTGCGAGGCATTCAAAAACATTAAACATCGAAATCTTTTGAAGATATTGACGGTTTGCTCGAGTATTGATCATCAAGGAAATGACTTTAAGGCCTTAGTCTATGAATTCATGGACAATGGAAGCCTGGAACGATGGCTACACCCAAGCACAACATCATCTCATAGGAGTGAGCATTCGAAAAAGTTGAACTTCATTCAAGGATAAGTATAGCTATTGGTGTTGCTTCAGCACTAGATTATCTTCATCACCAGTGCCACTTCCCAATCCTTCATTGCGATTTAAAGCCAAGTAATATCCTCTTAGATGTTGAGATGGTAGCACATCTTGGTGACTTTGGATTGGCGAAATTCCTTCTTGGATCATCCCCTGATACGGTAGCTAATCAGATGAGCTCAGTGGGTCTTAGAGGAACAATTGGTTATATTCCACCAGGTAATCGATCCCTCTGCTTTCTATTCTAATGATCTAAGCTCCACATTCTTTTCTATGATTGACTATTATTCATCTCCACTATGATCAAAACGTGTGGCAGAATATGCAATGGGGTGCGAGGTATCAAGAGAAGGCGATGTCTACAGTTACGGCATTCTCTTGCTAGAGATGTTCACAGGATTGAGTCCCACCGACAACAGATTTGGAGACAATTTGACCCTTCATGGTTTTGTCATGGCGGCTTTGCCTGAACGAGTGTTAGAAGTTACGGATCGGATCTTGCTTCTAGAAAGAGAGAGTTGTTTTTTACTTGGATAGTCTTGAGCATTGGCCTTGTGAAAGCAATATCGTATTTCAAGAGTGTTTGGTTATGATATATAATATTGGAGTCGCTTGTTCCAATGAAGTGCCTGGAAAACGGATGTGCATCAGTGGTGTTGCAAATCAGCTACAAAAGATTAGGGAAAAACTCTATGCATTGGGTTTACATGAACAAGATGAGCTACCATAGGTATATGATAAGTTTATTAACCTCTGTTGTCTTAATTATTTAGATTTGCTTATGTTAGTTCAAACATACAGGTAAAACGTGGAGCAGAATAGAAAATCAATCATGCATTTTCAATTGATTGTGATTCCTCATCTGTGTATGTATTGAGCTAGCATGTGCACCCGCAGTGTAGCAACCTTTTAGTAATATCTATTGAAATTAGTCTCGAGTTTGAGGATATGACGATACCCGACCTGAGTCAAGGTGCGGGAAAGTTTGGCCGAATAAAGATAGTCCAAGTTGGACTTTGGACATGTACAGCCGGAGAGAAGCAGTCATTTCTATCGGAAGATAATAGTCTATTATCATTCCTGATCAGCACAGATGTTGCTCTAGCCTATGGCCCATGATGCTCAGTCTTGACCATTGTTATGAAATTTAAAGATCATTAAGCTCATTTAGACAAATAAAAGCTAGTCAACTATCAGCTCTTTACAATTGATATCCATGATCAAGCTTTTTTCAATGTATGGACATTGTGTGGGGTTTCATTTACATAAGTCCTAATTTGTCTCCATTTTTATTAGACATTCTTATCTTTTCCACTTGCAAATCCTTGCTTTTGTCTAGGTTGTTCTAACTCAGAGGAATGCTTGGTTTCTTTCGACAGCTTCACTAGGATTCCTGATGTGCAGCCGTCGGTCGTGCGAGATGTTTGGAGATGAATGATGTTGCAATCAAACCAAGTATCTCTTTCAGATTCAGCTTTTGATTCAGCTTTTTCGTATTCATTAAATCGAGAAACAGATTTGGACGATTGAAATGTTATGCAGGAGTTTGCGATAATGGTTTAGCATAACCAGTCTATCCCAATTCTGATGTGCGATTTATGCTAGTCGTGTTTTTCAAATGGAATTTGTGGAGATGCTATTTCTAAAGTTTGCCACTTTCATTCTCTTGTTTTGCCTCAATTTTTACTTCTCTCGTTCATTCATTTCTTGTCACGATAAATCTTGTTCGATGATACAAAAGGTGTTGCTAGTGTCTTATATAAATTCTAACCACCCAAAAAATGCCGGCACGTACAAACATGTCCTCATCACAGAGTATTAATTGGCTCAAGACCAGCATGAATTGTAGGCATTTCATGACGATGATGGAGATAATTCGACACATACAATGCTTTCTGTCTCTAAGAGAAGACTCATATTCTTCGTCTCGTCATATCCCTCATTCCTTATCCAATCCTTTTCCAAACTTTCAATGATCAAATCTCCATAAACAACGGCCGCCAAGATGTTTGGCACATACATGAACAGAGCTTGGCTGGCCACCGCGACCCTGATCAAAATTTACATCGAAACTGTGCCAGTATAATGATGACCACTAACACTGGTACTCCTAACAGCACGGCAGAAATTAGGCACCCACCAGTTTCAAGGTCGTGCCTCCCTTTCCTCTTCTTAAATAGCTTGCAAGGACACGCCATTCTGGCATTAATTTGCTTTTAACTATTTTCACGTTCGGGATTTAAGTTTTCTTTCATGATTACTTACTGTGCATAAGTCTGCTATTGAGATTGTCCTCAACTGAAGACGATCTCACTCTCCCACCTGGACTCATTTACAATTTTTTTCTATGATTAGTTTTTTTTTTTTTTTTATAGTTTTGAAACATTAATCTTCAAACTAAAACTTAAACCCGGGAGGTAATAATTTCCTCTCCAAGCAACTATTCCTTTTCCAAATTCCAATCACCAACAGATAAAGAATGCTTTTGAGGAACGATAAATCTTGGGAGTTGCAATTTTCTGTCGTCCTAGAATCACAAGTTACTCATTTAAGTGAAGATGCATCCCTCACAGAGTGACCATATGGTGCTTTTCGTTGTATTGACAGATATATCCCTCTCAAATTCCAGACCTGTCACTGGGAAGTCCGTTACTCATATCAGGCAGATTTTCTGGGAATTTTCCGGAGCTTGCAAGAGTTTGTGGTGTTTTGGCAGATAGGAGCGTCTGCACGGTAGATCTGAAAGTACAACATGTGAAGGATGTCCCTGTTGATAGAGTAATGTTTGATCTTGAATACATGCTCTTGGATGAGTGACGTTCCCCATGGAGTTTATGAAGGATACTGTCAGCCACGCTGACACTTACTGAAAGCCTAACATTCTTGATTAATGTGTAATGACCTTTTTGATGTAAAGCTCACCATGACGCCTGTCTTTATATTACAATCCATATTCTGTCAGATTGCTTTGTCCTAATGAAAATGCGGCAGAAATTCAGATGATGATGCCTCAAATAGGTACTTCTATTATATTTATATTGGTCCTCTCATGCCTCCAAGTTTTGCCTGAAATCGATCTATTTTACTGAATGTATATAATTCGAGATATCACAATGACATTCACTTTTTTGAGTTCTTTTCTTGAATATCCTGCCAGCCTGTCAGGAACTTTTAAAGAGAAAAATTGATGACCTCACGGCACAGGCTTGGTTCAATGAGAGTATACAGCTTGCAGAGAAGGTTCATTTCCAACCTCATTGAACTTCATAAAATTTGTTATAGCATGGAAGAATTTAATTTAGATGTTATAGTGGTATCATTCATGTGAGTTTCCCAAGTGAGGTTTAACTGACGACACTTGCCGGAAGGGGACATCTTTCGAAAGTAGGTGCCTTGGACAAATTTACCTTTTCAGGCTTGGATCTTCAGATGCACGAAATCGTTCTAACCAGACAAATCAATTGTTATTTATTAACAATTGTTATACCCAGAATTCTTGCTAAGACATTAGTTAATAAAATCTGGTCATACAGAAGTTTTCTCAATTGGCCTCTCAGTTGGTTAATACATAATATAAGTGGGAATGGTAGCAAATCTGGATTGGCATCATGACCATTTTCATGCAGCTGTTACTTTCAGCTTACTTACATTTTCATGTGCTGTCTAATTATAAGTTGCAAGAATGAGCATACAACCAAGGGTTCCATGGGAGTATACATGCATGATCTTACTCGAAACTGTTTGTGAGAAAATAACATCTGATATTATACTAGAGGTATGATTAAGCACTTTGTGACCCTAGTAGTTTTTACCGTTGTCCTATAGGCTTATTCAATTCCTGCATCAGGCCCAAAAAAATATTTTTGCTATACCTGATTTAAGTAAGTATGACTCCTGCAGAACTCCTCAGTTTAAACATTTGTTGCTATGTCTGTTGTGTAACCTTTTACCTCTGTACATTTTATTATATATTTACAGAATGATTTCTGGTAATATCTGGAAAACGTCTCTGTCTAGCATTGCAGTTTTCCTTCCCAATGACAACAGAAAGTGGTCAAATGAATCTAGCATCCCCTGCTTTAGAATTAAGGCAACACAATGTTGCTTTCGTTGTTTGCAAGTGGAAGAGGAAGGAAATTGAAATTTCAGGAAAGACTCGATAATAAATCCTAAATAGGACAAGAAACAGACGAGATATTCTGTTAGTAGTATCAGACATGCGCTAAAAGTGAAAATTAAAAAGAAGAAAATCAGTATATTTACAACTGTATGTTTAAGCATTTATAGTAACAATAAGAACTGAAAATTTTCTTAACCAAATGCACCTTGAGATGGTCCAATCCCATCCATGTTCTTATGTGTAGCAAACTTAGAAATATGAATTTCTGTTTCTCTTCATCAACATAAGTTCGTTATCTCCACTTTAAAACAGGTGCCTGAAAAAGCGAATTTCAAGAAGATGCTGGACATCAAGGTCCAGAGGGTAATTTTGTTGGAAGTTTGGGTAATGGCTTGAGTAACTTGACTGCAACGGCGAAAAACATTCCACCAGGAGCCAAAGAAAAGCCGTCCGATACCGCGGATGTCTTGGTCAAGGCAGCTTCAAACTGTTGCGGCAAGCTGCTGGATCGTATCTGCTGCATGTGCTTCATCCAAACTTGCTCCTATGTGAATGACCGGTGCCCAGTCGCTCTTACGCAACTTTGCACCGGCCTCGCTTGGTTTGGGTGCATCGATTGTTGTTTCGATCTCTGTCGATGTTGTTCATGTCTCTAGTGATATTGACCAGTATGTGCAGAGATTTGTGTCAATATGATATTGGTGATCGCGTTACTATCGTCTTTTCCTGGTATGTATCATAGTAAATAGTAATGTATAGTTTCTCAGAGAGTACGGGAACCTGAGATGGCCTATTGTTGATGTGTCTATTCTGAAGACTCGTAGATTTTAATGACTAATGCAAGTGAAGGTGGATCGAATACATAATGAAGTGAAAATGTGACCAGCGCAGCGGTAAATTTTATTTATTACCGCTGCGCTGGTCACATTTTCACTTCATTATGTATTCGATCCACCTTCACTTGCATTAGTCATTAAATCTACGAGTCTTCAGAATAGACACATCAACAATAGGCCATCTCAGGTTCCCCGTACTCTCTGAGAAACTATACATTACTATTTACTATGATACATACCAGGAAAAGACGATAGTAACGCGATCACCAATATCATATTGACACAAATCTCTGCACATACTGGTCAATATCACTAGAGACATGAACAACATCGACAGAGATCGAAACAACAATCGATGCACCCAAACCAAGCGAGGCCGGTGCAAAGTTGCGTAAGAGCGACTGGGCACCGGTCATTCACATAGGAGCAAGTTTGGATGAAGCACATGCAGCAGATACGATCCAGCAGCTTGCCGCAACAGTTTGAAGCTGCCTTGACCAAGACATCCGCGGTATCGGACGGCTTTTCTTTGGCTCCTGGTGGATGTTTTTCGCCGTTGCAGTCAAGTTACTCAAGCCATTACCCAAACTTCCCAACAAAATTACCCTCTGGACCTTGATGTCCAGCATCTTCTTGAAATTCGCTTTTTCAGGCACCTGTTTTAAAGTGGAGATAACGAACTTATGTTGATGAAGAGAAACAGAAATTCATATTTCTAAGTTTGCTACACATAAGAACATGGATGGGATTGGACCATCTCAAGGTGCATTTGGTTAAGAAAATTTTCAGTTCTTATTGTTACTATAAATGCTTAAACATACAGTTGTAAATATACTGATTTTCTTCTTTTTAATTTTCACTTTTAGCGCATGTCTGATACTACTAACAGAATATCTCGTCTGTTTCTTGTCCTATTTAGGATTTATTATCGAGTCTTTCCTGAAATTTCAATTTCCTTCCTCTTCCACTTGCAAACAACGAAAGCAACATTGTGTTGCCTTAATTCTAAAGCAGGGGATGCTAGATTCATTTGACCACTTTCTGTTGTCATTGGGAAGGAAAACTGCAATGCTAGACAGAGACGTTTTCCAGATATTACCAGAAATCATTCTGTAAATATATAATAAAATGTACAGAGGTAAAAGGTTACACAACAGACATAGCAACAAATGTTTAAACTGAGGAGTTCTGCAGGAGTCATACTTACTTAAATCAGGTATAGCAAAAATATTTTTTTGGGCCTGATGCAGGAATTGAATAAGCCTATAGGACAACGGTAAAAACTACTAGGGTCACAAAGTGCTTAATCATACCTCTAGTATAATATCAGATGTTATTTTCTCACAAACAGTTTCGAGTAAGATCATGCATGTATACTCCCATGGAACCCTTGGTTGTATGCTCATTCTTGCAACTTATAATTAGACAGCACATGAAAATGTAAGTAAGCTGAAAGTAACAGCTGCATGAAAATGGTCATGATGCCAATCCAGATTTGCTACCATTCCCACTTATATTATGTATTAACCAACTGAGAGGCCAATTGAGAAAACTTCTGTATGACCAGATTTTTATTAACTAATGTCTTAGCAAGAATTCTGGGTATAACAATTGTTAATAAATAACAATTGATTTGTCTGGTTAGAACGATTTCGTGCATCTGAAGATCCAAGCCTGAAAAGGTAAATTTGTCCAAGGCACCTACTTTCGAAAGATGTCCCCTTCCGGCAAGTGTCGTCCAGTTAAACCTCACTTGGGAAACTCACATGAATGATACCACTATAACATCTAAATTAAATTCTTCCATGCTATAACAAATTTTATGAAGTTCAATGAGGTTGGAAATGAACCTTCTCTGCAAGCTGTATACTCTCATTGAACCAAGCCTGTGCCGTGAGGTCATCAATTTTTCTCTTTAAAAGTTCCTGACAGGCTGGCAGGATATTCAAGAAAAGAACTCAAAAAAGTGAATGTCATTGTGATATCTCGAATTATATACATTCAGTAAAATAGATCGATTTCAGGCAAAACTTGGAGGCATGAGAGGACCAATATAAATATAATAGAAGTACCTATTTGAGGCATCATCATCTGAATTTCTGCCGCATTTTCATTAGGACAAAGCAATCTGACAGAATATGGATTGTAATATAAAGACAGGCGTCATGGTGAGCTTTACATCAAAAAGGTCATTACACATTAATCAAGAATGTTAGGCTTTCAGTAAGTGTCAGCGTGGCTGACAGTATCCTTCATAAACTCCATGGGGAACGTCACTCATCCAAGAGCATGTATTCAAGATCAAACATTACTCTATCAACAGGGACATCCTTCACATGTTGTACTTTCAGATCTACCGTGCAGACGCTCCTATCTGCCAAAACACCACAAACTCTTGCAAGCTCCGGAAAATTCCCAGAAAATCTGCCTGATATGAGTAACGGACTTCCCAGTGACAGGTCTGGAATTTGAGAGGGATATATCTGTCAATACAACGAAAAGCACCATATGGTCACTCTGTGAGGGATGCATCTTCACTTAAATGAGTAACTTGTGATTCTAGGACGACAGAAATTGCAACTCCCAAGATTTATCGTTCCTCAAAAGCATTCTTTATCTGTTGGTGATTGGAATTTGGAAAAGGAATAGTTGCTTGGAGAGGAAATTATTACCTCCCGGGTTTAAGTTTTAGTTTGAAGATTAATGTTTCAAAACTATAAAAAAAAAAAAAAACTAATCATAGAAAAAAATTGTAAATGAGTCCAGGTGGGAGAGTGAGATCGTCTTCAGTTGAGGACAATCTCAATAGCAGACTTATGCACAGTAAGTAATCATGAAAGAAAACTTAAATCCCGAACGTGAAAATAGTTAAAAGCAAATTAATGCCAGAATGGCGTGTCCTTGCAAGCTATTTAAGAAGAGGAAAGGGAGGCACGACCTTGAAACTGGTGGGTGCCTAATTTCTGCCGTGCTGTTAGGAGTACCAGTGTTAGTGGTCATCATTATACTTGGCACAGTTTCGATGTAAATTTTGATCAGGGTCGCGGTGGCCAGCCAAGCTCTGTTCATGTATGTGCCAAACATCTTGGCGGCCGTTGTTTATGGAGATTTGATCATTGAAAGTTTGGAAAAGGATTGGATAAGGAATGAGGGATATGACGAGACGAAGAATATGAGTCTTCTCTTAGAGACAGAAAGCATTGTATGTGTCGAATTATCTCCATCATCGTCATGAAATGCCTACAATTCATGCTGGTCTTGAGCCAATTAATACTCTGTGATGAGGACATGTTTGTACGTGCCGGCATTTTTTGGGTGGTTAGAATTTATATAAGACACTAGCAACACCTTTTGTATCATCGAACAAGATTTATCGTGACAAGAAATGAATGAACGAGAGAAGTAAAAATTGAGGCAAAACAAGAGAATGAAAGTGGCAAACTTTAGAAATAGCATCTCCACAAATTCCATTTGAAAAACACGACTAGCATAAATCGCACATCAGAATTGGGATAGACTGGTTATGCTAAACCATTATCGCAAACTCCTGCATAACATTTCAATCGTCCAAATCTGTTTCTCGATTTAATGAATACGAAAAAGCTGAATCAAAAGCTGAATCTGAAAGAGATACTTGGTTTGATTGCAACATCATTCATCTCCAAACATCTCGCACGACCGACGGCTGCACATCAGGAATCCTAGTGAAGCTGTCGAAAGAAACCAAGCATTCCTCTGAGTTAGAACAACCTAGACAAAAGCAAGGATTTGCAAGTGGAAAGATAAGAATGTCTAATAAAAATGGAGACAAATTAGGACTTATGTAAATGAAACCCCACACAATGTCCATACATTGAAAAGCTTGATCATGGATATCAATTGTAAAGAGCTGATAGTTGACTAGCTTTTATTTGTCTAAATGAGCTTAATGATCTTTAAATTTCATAACAATGGTCAAGACTGAGCATCATGGGCCATAGGCTAGAGCAACATCTGTGCTGATCAGGAATGATAATAGACTATTATCTTCCGATAGAAATGACTGCTTCTCTCCGGCTGTACATGTCCAAAGTCCAACTTGGACTATCTTTATTCGGCCAAACTTTCCCGCACCTTGACTCAGGTCGGGTATCGTCATATCCTCAAACTCGAGACTAATTTCAATAGATATTACTAAAAGGTTGCTACACTGCGGGTGCACATGCTAGCTCAATACATACACAGATGAGGAATCACAATCAATTGAAAATGCATGATTGATTTTCTATTCTGCTCCACGTTTTACCTGTATGTTTGAACTAACATAAGCAAATCTAAATAATTAAGACAACAGAGGTTAATAAACTTATCATATACCTATGGTAGCTCATCTTGTTCATGTAAACCCAATGCATAGAGTTTTTCCCTAATCTTTTGTAGCTGATTTGCAACACCACTGATGCACATCCGTTTTCCAGGCACTTCATTGGAACAAGCGACTCCAATATTATATATCATAACCAAACACTCTTGAAATACGATATTGCTTTCACAAGGCCAATGCTCAAGACTATCCAAGTAAAAACAACTCTCTCTTTCTAGAAGCAAGATCCGATCCGTAACTTCTAACACTCGTTCAGGCAAAGCCGCCATGACAAAACCATGAAGGGTCAAATTGTCTCCAAATCTGTTGTCGGTGGGACTCAATCCTGTGAACATCTCTAGCAAGAGAATGCCGTAACTGTAGACATCGCCTTCTCTTGATACCTCGCACCCCATTGCATATTCTGCCACACGTTTTGATCATAGTGGAGATGAATAGTGTCAATCATAGAAAAGAATGTGGAGCTTAGATCATTAGAATAGAAAGCAGAGGGATCGATTACCTGGTGGAATATAACCAATTGTTCCTCTAAGACCCACTGAGCTCATCTGATTAGCTACCGTATCAGGGGATGATCCAAGAAGGAATTTCGCCAATCCAAAGTCACCAAGATGTGCTACCATCTCAACATCTAAGAGGATATTACTTGGCTTTAAATCGCAATGAAGGATTGGGAAGTGGCACTGGTGATGAAGATAATCTAGTGCTGAAGCAACACCAATAGCTATACTTATCCTTTGAATGAAGTTCAACTTTTTCGAATGCTCACTCCTATGAGATGATGTTGTGCTTGGGTGTAGCCATCGTTCCAGGCTTCCATTGTCCATGAATTCATAGACTAAGGCCTTAAAGTCATTTCCTTGATGATCAATACTCGAGCAAACCGTCAATATCTTCAAAAGATTTCGATGTTTAATGTTTTTGAATGCCTCGCACTCGACTATGAAGCTCTTTAGAGCACCGTGATGGACTAAATGAAGCACCTTCACAGCAACGACAATCTCATTGGTCGTAAGTGTCCCCTTGTAAACAGAGCCAAAGCTTCCAATACCAATCAAATTTGTTGAAGAAAAACCATCTGTTGCTTTTAGGAGTTCTCCATAAGATACGTTTGGATACGAACTGTTTATCGAACTTGAAATTGGTTCATTTGCTTTCTTCTTCAACCAACGAAGATATATAAAAGCTAGAAGAAGTGCTATTCCAAGAACTCCGAAAATAATAGAAGCGGACAATATCACCATATTGATCTTTTTGCTCTTGGAGCTTTTGGAGATGCAGTCGGGGAGGTGAAATTCTGGCAATCCACCGCAGAGCTTATTGTTCCCAATAATAGAAGTACCAGTAACATTCTTAAAGACTCCTTCACGTGGTAGCATTCCTTCAAACTTATTGTAGGACAAATTCAAGAGTCTCAAGAAACGAAGGACTACTAAGAATTCTGGGATTTGACCTGACAAATTGTTGCGTGAAATATCTAGTTCTTCAATGCCCCTAACGATCTTATTGATTGAGGAATGGACCCATGGAAGAAGTTTCCCCCCATCCTCAGCAATGTCAATCCAATGCAAGCACCTAAACTTATTGGGATTTCACCTACCAACAAATTGTCTGAGATGTCCAACGTAGTCAAAAATCTCAAGTTGCCAACTTCTGTGGGTAGAACTCCGGTCAGATGGTTGTGAGACAAGTTCAAAATGATTGCTAATGATGAGAGGCCTATAAGCTGCGGAGGTATGGCACCACTGAGATTGTTACTAGACAGATCAAGTGAATTAAGAGACCGGCAATTTGATAGATGCGAAGGAATTTGCCCATGACAGTTGTTCCCATAAAGTGATAGTTTAATCAACTTGGTTAGGTTTCCCAAAGAGATGGGATAGTCCCTCTTATGTTGTTATGGCTTAAATGCAAAATCGTCAGATTGTGTAGATTCCCCAAATTTGAGGGGATGACACCTGAAAGCTGGTTGAAACTCATAAACAATATTTCCAAGTTGACAAAATTCGTAATTTCTTCTGGAATCTTACCAAATATGTGATTT
>JAGVVM010022071.1:0-12284 GCA_019149425.1 Psidium friedrichsthalianum
AAATCAGGATGTTAGGCTTTCAGTAAGTGTCAGCGTGGCAGTATCCTTCATAAACTCCATGGGGAACGTCACTCATCCAAGAGCATGTATTCAAGATCAAACATTACTCTATCAACAGGGACATCCTTCACATGTTGTACTTTCAGATCTACCGTGCAGACGCTCCTATCTGCCAAAACACCACAAACTCTTGCAAGCTCCGGAAAATTCCCAGAAAATCTGCCTGATATGAGTAACGGACTTCCCAGTGAAAGGTCTGGAATTTGAGAGGGATATATCTGTCAATACAACGAAAAGCACCATATGGTCACTCTGTGAGGGATGCATCTTCACTTAAATGAGTAACTTGTGATTCTAGGACGACAGAAAATTGCAACTCCCAAGATTTATCGTTCCTCAAAAGCATTCTTTATCTGTTGGTGATTGGAATTTGGAAAAGGAATAGTTGCTTGGAGAGGAAATTATTACCTCCCGGGTTTAAGTTTTAGTTTGAAGATTAATGTTTCAAAACTATAAAAAAAAAAAAAACTAATCATAGAAAAAAATTGTAAATGAGTCCAGGTGGGAGAGTGAGATCGTCTTCAGTTGAGGACAATCTCAATAGCAGACTTATGCACAGTAAGTAATCATGAAAGAAAACTTAAATCCCGAACGTGAAAATAGTTAAAAGCAAATTAATGCCAGAATGGCGTGTCCTTGCAAGCTATTTAAGAAGAGGAAAGGGAGGCACGACCTTGAAACTGGTGGGTGCCTAATTTCTGCCGTGCTGTTAGGAGTACCAGTGTTAGTGGTCATCATTATACTTGGCACAGTTTCGATGTAAATTTTGATCAGGGTCGCGGTGGCCAGCCAAGCTCTGTTCATGTATGTGCCAAACATCTTGGCGGCCGTTGTTTATGGAGATTTGATCATTGAAAGTTTGGAAAAGGATTGGATAAGGAATGAGGGATATGACGAGACGAAGAATATGAGTCTTCTCTTAGAGACAGAAAGCATTGTATGTGTCGAATTATCTCCATCATCGTCATGAAATGCCTACAATTCATGCTGGTCTTGAGCCAATTAATACTCTGTGATGAGGACATGTTTGTACGTGCCGGCATTTTTTGGGTGGTTAGAATTTATATAAGACACTAGCAACACCTTTTGTATCATCGAACAAGATTTATCGTGACAAGAAATGAATGAACGAGAGAAGTAAAAATTGAGGCAAAACAAGAGAATGAAAGTGGCAAACTTTAGAAATAGCATCTCCACAAATTCCATTTGAAAAACACGACTAGCATAAATCGCACATCAGAATTGGGATAGACTGGTTATGCTAAACCATTATCGCAAATCCTGCATAACATTTCAATCGTCCAAATCTGTTTCTCGATTATGACGAAAAGCTGAATCTTTCACCATGCGCTCGTCCTTCAAACCTCGAACTCTGCAAAGCATTCGTGGATGCTCTAGCCTCCAGGATTATCGATGATCTTACGGATGACATCGATACAAAAAAGCTGAATCAAAAGCTGAATCTGAAAGAGATACTTGGCTTGATTGCAACATCATTCATCTCCAAACATCTCGCACGACCGACGGCTGCACATCAGGAATCCTAGTGAAGCTGTCGAAAGAAACCAAGCATTCCTCTGAGTTAGAACAACCTAGACAAAAGCAAGGATTTGCAAGTGGAAAAGATAAGAATGTCTAATAAAAATGGAGACAAATTAGGACTTATGTAAATGAAACCCCACACAATGTCCATACATTGAAAAGCTTGATCATGGATATCAATTGTAAAGAGCTGATAGTTGACTAGCTTTTATTTGTCTAAATGAGCTTAATGATCTTTAAATTTCATAACAATGGTCAAGACTGAGCATCATGGGCCATAGGCTAGAGCAACATCTGTGCTGATCAGGAATGATAATAGACTATTATCTTCCGATAGAAATGACTGCTTCTCTCCGGCTGTACATGTCCAAAGTCCAACTTGGACTATCTTTATTCGGCCAAACTTTCCCGCACCTTGACTCAGGTCGGGTATCGTCATATCCTCAAACTCGAGACTAATTTCAATAGATATTACTAAAAGGTTGCTACACTGCGGGTGCACATGCTAGCTCAATACATACACAGATGAGGAATCACAATCAATTGAAAATGCATGATTGATTTTCTATTCTGCTCCACGTTTTACCTGTATGTTTGAACTAACATAAGCAAATCTAAATAATTAAGACAACAGAGGTTAATAAACTTATCATATACCTATGGTAGCTCATCTTGTTCATGTAAACCCAATGCATAGAGTTTTTCCCTAATCTTTTGTAGCTGATTTGCAACACCACTGATGCACATCCGTTTTCCAGGCACTTCATTGGAACAAGCGACTCCAATATTATATATCATAACCAAACACTCTTGAAATACGATATTGCTTTCACAAGGCCAATGCTCAAGACTATCCAAGTAAAAACAACTCTCTCTTTCTAGAAGCAAGATCCGATCCGTAACTTCTAACACTCGTTCAGGCAAAGCCGCCATGACAAAACCATGAAGGGTCAAATTGTCTCCAAATCTGTTGTCGGTGGGACTCAATCCTGTGAACATCTCTAGCAAGAGAATGCCGTAACTGTAGACATCGCCTTCTCTTGAGACCTCGCACCCCATTGCATATTCTGCCACACGTTTTGATCATAGTGGAGATGAATAGTGTCAATCATAGAAAAGAATGTGGAGCTTAGATCATTAGAATAGAAAGCAGAGGGATTACCTGGTGGAATATAACCAATTGTTCCTCTAAGACCCACTGAGCTCATCTGATTAGCTACCGTATCAGGGGATGATCCAAGAAGGAATTTCGCCAATCCAAAGTCACCAAGATGTGCTACCATCTCAACATCTAAGAGGATATTACTTGGCTTTAAATCGCAATGAAGGATTGGGAAGTGGCACTGGTGATGAAGATAATCTAGTGCTGAAGCAACACCAATAGCTATACTTATCCTTTGAATGAAGTTCAACTTTTTCGAATGCTCACTCCTATGAGATGATGTTGTGCTTGGGTGTAGCCATCGTTCCAGGCTTCCATTGTCCATGAATTCATAGACTAAGGCCTTAAAGTCATTTCCTTGATGATCAATACTCGAGCAAACCGTCAATATCTTCAAAAGATTTCGATGTTTAATGTTTTTGAATGCCTCGCACTCGACTATGAAGCTCTTTAGAGCACCGTGATGGACTAAATGAAGCACCTTCACAGCAACGACAATCTCATTGGTCGTAAGTGTCCCCTTGTAAACAGAGCCAAAGCTTCCAATACCAATCAAATTTGTTGAAGAAAAACCATCTGTTGCTTTTAGGAGTTCTCCATAAGATACGTTTGGATACGAACTGTTTATCGAACTTGAAATTGGTTCATTTGCTTTCTTCTTCAACCAACGAAGATATATAAAAGCTAGAAGAAGTGCTATTCCAAGAACTCCGAAAACAATAGAAGTGGACAATATCACCATATTGATCTTTTTGCTCTTGGAGCTTTTGGAGATGCAGTCGGGGAGGTGAAATTCTGGCAATCCACCGCAGAGCTTATTGTTCCCAATAATAGAAGTACCAGTAACATTCTTAAAGACTCCTTCACGTGGTAGCATTCCTTCAAACTTATTGTAGGACAAATTCAAGAGTCTCAAGAAACGAAGGACTACTAAGAATTCCGGGATTTGACCTGACAAATTGTTGCGTGAAATATCTAGTTCTTCAATGCCCCTAACGATCTTATTGATTGAGGAATGGACCCATGGAAGAAGTTTCCCCCCATCCTCAGCAATGTCAATCCAATGCAAGCACCTAAACTTATTGGGATTTCACCTACCAACAAATTGTCTGAGATGTCCAACGTAGTCAAAAATCTCAAGTTGCCAACTTCTGTGGGTAGAACTCCGGTCAGATGGTTGTGAGACAAGTTCAAAATGATTGCTAATGATGAGAGGCCTATAAGCTGCGGAGGTATGGCACCACTGAGATTGTTACTAGACAGATCAAGTGAATTAAGAGACCGGCAATTTGATAGATGCGAAGGAATTTGCCCATGACAGTTGTTCCCATAAAGTGATAGTTTAATCAACTTGGTTAGGTTTCCCAAAGAAGATGGATAGTCCCTCTTATGTTGTTATGGCTTAAATGCAAAATCGTCAGATTGTGTAGATTCCCCAAATTTGAGGGATGACACCTGAAAGCTGGTTGAAACTCATAAACAATATTTCCAAGTTGACAAAATTCGTAATTTCTTCTGGAATCTTACCAAATATGTGATTCTCGCTGAAAGTAAATATTTTGAGAGTGGTGGATAAATTACCTATGCATTTAGGTAACACCCCACCAAACTCATTCTGGTGAATACCCACATACTCTAACTTGGTGCTGTTAGTTAACGAGCAAAGGAAACTCAAGTCTTCGGGTATTCCATTTCCAAGCTGATTACTGAAGATTTGAAACCGCCTAAGCTTATACAAATTTTCCAAAGAAGGTACTTTCCCAGAAAATCTGTTACGTCCAAATCCAAGTGTGTCTAGCTTCGTGCAATTTGATATCGATGGGGAAATTGACCCCTCAAGTTGGTTCCCGGCGAATCTAAAAAATACAAGATCTGGGAGTTTGAGGCCTATGCCTGCAGGAAGAGTCCCTTGTATCCAATTTTGTCCAGCATCAAACACAGTTAGCGAGGAGAGATTGAGTAAGGAAGATGGAATTGCACCTGATAATCTGTTTGTTGATAAGGTAATTATTTGCAAGTTTGTCAGGCGGCCTAGAACATGGGGAATGCTCCTGCCCAGGTTGTTTTGTGATAAAAAAAGCATCTCCAGTGAAGATAAGTTACCGATGGATGAAGGCACACTCCCGGTCAAATTATTAAACGCCAAATACAACCTCTGTAGCTTCGGCAATGAAGTGAGCTCCCCAGGAATTTCTCCCGTTAGTCGATTCATCCCAATATCGACCATGACCAAGCCCGTGCAACTTGACAAATTTTTGGGAATTTCACCGACCAACGAATTGTTGTCTAGTCGAAGGTCACGAAGGCGGCGCAGCTGGCCGACTTGCGGAGGAATATCTTGATCAAGACTATTGTCGTGGAGACATATTTTCCTTAAGAAGCTGAGATTCCCAATATGAGGAGAGATTGACCCGGAGAGTCCTTGTGATGACAACTTCAAGGCTGTAACCCTTTGATGTTTGCGGCCGCACATAACGCCATACCACTGGCAAAATCCAATGCTGCTGTTCCAAGAGTTGAGCATGCCGAAAGGATCTCCAGTTATGCTGGCCTTAAAGGCAAGCAGCGCGAGTCTGTCTGTTTCATTAGTGGCGGAGGAGACTTGGGGAAAGCATAGTGCAAGAGCAATACAAAGAAGCAAGTGGCAGTATCGAAACTCTGCAACAGTAATGCTTATGAGTTTCATGACTCGAAGCCCAAGGAAGCGGCAGATTTGAAAGCAAGGAAAGAAGAAACAAGAAGAGGCAGGATCCGTGTTAATCGAAACTGTGAAGAAATTTATAAAGGAGGTGTCCATTTTTCAGGACATTTATAAGAAAAGCAGTGACCGGTCGTTTTACAGCCACACTATTTACTGGCAAGGCCTCTCTTCTAACATCCATTCCATTTGCACTAATGGATGACACAGTTATGTTTGAATTGGACAATCCACTAAATTAAGGCAATCATTATGGCATTGGACGATTCGATTTTAGATTTCTCAGCAACTAAGCCCGCTGCAAACCCCCAAAAACTAAGAAAAACCTATCATGGCTTTATTTGGACAATTTTCAACAACAATTTAATAATGAGTGATGGAGATTTCTCTTGCATTAGCTTTGACAGAGCCAAATAGAATCATTCTAATATTTACTACACGGAGTGGGTGACTCAAACTCATGCTCACGCTCAAATGGCAGGAAAATTATTTAAAAGTCCTAAATCTATTGTAATTATGTTAATTCAATTATGAAAATTTTTCTGTCAATTCGGTCCTAAACATTTGCATTTGTGCCAATTTAGTTCGAAACCTTTTGTATTTGTATTAATTTAGTCCATTCGGTTCTGACGCAGAATTTTTTAAAAATATTTTGAATTTTTATGATTTCTTTTCTTTTCTTTTCTTTTCTTTTCTTTATTTTTTTTCCCAACTCTTATGGCCCGAATGCCCTTGTCCAGTGCCCGGATGCCCTTCTCGGCACTGGACAAGGGCATCCCAGCCCTAATGGTTGGGAAAAAACTAAAGAAAAGAAAAGAAAAAAGAAAAAAATTATGAAAGAACTCAAAATATTATTAAAAAAATCCACGTCAACAATGGCTGGTCCAAAATAAATAAAAAATTGATGAAAATATTAAAATTTAATAGCTTGTGTGCTACGTTGGGACATATACTAGTTTAAAAGGAAAAACGATAGTGTGCCACAGACCAAGTTCCACTTTATAGCTTTCCAAGTCTTTAAAGTCAATGTGAAAAGAAGAAATTAGAAAAAGTTGGACGTTGATTTCAAATGAAAGAAACTTCTAGTTTTGGGATGATCGTCACTTGTCAGTATGGAGACAATTGGATGGAGGATTACAAAGGATTCGAGTGCCTTTTAATTTACAAGGAGCAACAGTGTATGTGGTCCCAATAATTTATTTCTGAAAAAATTTTAAATAAGGGCACGAAGTGCCTTCATTATTTTAAAGCAGGGTCTGACCAAGGGTATTTTCATCATTTATATTTTCTGATTTGTTTCCTTTTTTTTTTTTTTCCTAGGGGAGGGCTCGCCTCGCTGGTGGGCGTTCCCTTCTTGAAGGGAAAAAAGAAAAAATAATTCATAAAATGTAAATGAAGAAAATATCCTTGGTCATGCCCTTCTTAAAACAATGAAGGCATTTCAGGCTTTTATTTGAAATAAGGTCCACTTCATATTCTTATTTGAAAAAATAATGGCGTTTTAGACCTTATTTGGAATTTCCCTTTATTTTCTTTTGGGAATTGACATTAATTTGTGAGGTATAATTTCTCTATCTCTCTCGAACCATGTAAAACATTGTTCTTAATATACAAGGAGAGATACGAAAGTTGTGCTTCATCATAGATTATATTGCTTTTTTTTTTTCGAAAGAAAGATGTCATTCGTGTATCAAAGGATTAATATCACGGAAAATCTCAAATTGGTACACATGTGATAAATTTTTTCAAAAACTAATTTTTTTACCAAAAATTCCAAACTAGTACATCTGTAACAAATTTACCCTCCGTAGTTTTCGTTAAATTGTGTCAATACCAAAGAAAATCCCAAACTAGTATACCTATGAAAAATGGAGACTAGAAATCCAAAACCCTGCACTCTTCAACTATCACGTGTCATTCAACTCAGCAATTTGACGGTAAAATCTAACAAAACTAACGTTGGATAAATTTGTCACATGTGTGCCAGTTTGAAATTTTTGATGGTCAAAAAATTAGTTTTTATTGAATTTATCAAGGATATACCAGTTCTTTTCGTGGTATTAACCCTATATCACAATAACACTCGAGAGTTACATCTTCAAAAGAGGGAAGAGGGAAACAGAGAGGGAGAGGGGGGAAGGAGAGAGGTCCCTCTCTCTCCCTCACGGACGGCATCAACAGCAACTTTAAGGAAAAGGGAGAAAGCCTAAGAGGTGGGGTGACAGGGCATCGTCAAGTTTGCATAATGCTCACAAATTGTGAAATTTGTATCGAGTTCCCGGGAAATAAATTAGCCCTTCAGGCCTTTCTACAATATCATGGGCAAAAAACCACGGGAAAATTATTGAGTTCATTACGAGAGATTGAATGATTGAGACGGTTGTTAGACATTGATTGACTATGTTGTCAGTTATTAGATCAACGGTCGCGTTTGATTGAGCCCAGATAACTTTGCTGTGAATTAGCCACAATATGTCAAAAAAAGCCCGTAAATCTTACTTGCACAAAACATTTTTTGATATAGATCTATTCTTCTATAGCTAATAAATGTTCATCATAACAAAAATCTATTCATAGAAATCAACATCAAGCATAGATATATTTATTTCATGAGGATGGTCAAAACTTCTGCCTTCATTGCCGTGTAAGAAGTAGAAAACCACGATGGGAAAAGGAGATGATTGGAAACGTCAGAATGAAAATAAGAAAAGCAAGCTTTCATTGAATCTCACAGAATGTAAATGTTTTTGTTTTCATTCTTTCTTAGCCTAAAATGTAAATATGGTTTCCAATATTTCCACTCTCCTCAAAGTTTTTCTTTTCCACAAACTGAATATATATTAAAAAAGTATATCGCAGTTCAGCTTCTTTCTTTTTGTTTCGCGAGATCAAGGAAAATCTGAGAACTACTCCTACGGTGTAGAAGCTTTGTCGTGGATACTACTTTAAGATATCCCATGGGCCACGGTTGATTGATTTTTACCTTCTAAATCGGTATCAACACCAACAAAAGTAACTTTTTGACTAAGATTGACTCAGAAACACATACCAATGCTCAAGACCCGTGCATCACGGGCCTTACCGTAACTTTCGGAGAGCCAACGTTGTGGAATACATGGGTCTAAATGACTCACTTTATCACGCCCCGATCCTCGAGCACGAGCCATCCCTACCAAAACGCCTCAAGTCGGAAAGGATAGCGTCCCAGGCACGCTAACAACCAAACCAAAATTTCTCACGCATGCGGAAACGTTTTAAAACTCCCAGACAATTAAAATGCAGGGATAGAAAAGCAGGATGTCCATTCATTTAACCAAATATTTTCAATACAGTAACGAGTAGAGGATTGTTAACCCTACGGAGCTAAACAACATAAATCTAACCCCACTCTTTAGGATGGCTCCCTAAGACCGGCAAAAAGATAGGTGGGTCAAAAAGGTTAGCTAATCATCTACTCCCAAAAGAGGGCTACTACTCCATCGCCCCTATCTTCACTTTGGACCTGAAAAATGGTAACCACGATGGGGTGAGAAATAAATCTCAGTGGGTCAACATCTAAGCTCGGATAAGAAGATCATTCGCTCAGGCGTCCCATTAATAAAGTCCCATATCAACCAAGATTTTAATAAAAATATCAGCCAATTCAAGTCTTCTCTGAAAATCATTTTATTCGATGGTCACAGGGTTCATTGCACACACTGGTGTGACTTTACACTACAACTGGTAGTGTCTTCTGATAGTCTGTAAGATTCGTATGACTGGCACGACACGTTACTATCAGGAAAATGGCACACGACCAGTGTGACTTTACACTACAACTGACAGTGTCTTCTGATAGTCCGTAAGATTCGTACGACTGGCATGACACGTTTCTATCAGAAAATATAGCACACGACTGATGTGACAGAGCACTACGACTGGCAGTGTCTCTCGTAGTCCGTAGGATTCGTACGACTGGCACGACACGGAACTATCACGATAATACCGTACGACTGGCACGGATTTTAAGACCCTTATGTGACCACCCTTTTGAATTATAAAATCAATTAATTTCCCATTATTCCAACTGAACACCAATAATTAGTTTATTGTTTGGTCTGACAGAAATCAATCCAATTCATTAGCAGACCCATGTTGATCCTGACCCCAAGCATTCGGCCACAAAAATTCTATAACAATTCCAATTATTTAAATAAACAATCACTAAGGGCTATCGGACTATCAATTAGTCAATCAAACAATTTATCGATCGCTCGGTTCTAGTCCATCACTCGCTCGCGATCACAAATTCAGTCAATCAGTTAATCTAATTTCCAACTAGCCACCGACTACTTCGGTATTCGGCCTAACTTATTTAATCGTGGCCATTTAACCTAAACCCAATCTCTAACTAATACGGCCACGATTAGACTACAGGAATTTCTAATTAAAATAATTAATTAACTAACTAATTTAATCCCGAACGCAATAAACGCCTTAGTGAAGGATTAGAGGTCGACTCACAATCGTCGGCTAGTTCGACTTGTGGCGGCGATTTTCTGGCGAGCCGCGATGGTTTCCGATGAGCGGCGGTAGCGGCGCGGTGACTCCCGAACGGTTCAACAAAGCACGATGGGCCAAAAAGGCGGTTGGACGGCGGACAACCGAAGCTCCGCGGGGCGGCCGTTGACGATGGTGGCCTCGAGCGATGGAGGTGGAGGAGTTGGACGGGGCGTCGCTGCTCACGGTGGTGGAGACACGGTGGCTGGAGCAAGCGGTGGCGCAGTTGGGTGCAGCCAAGAGCCAACCAGCCGAGAGAGTGAGGGGCAGCGATGGTGCTCGGCCACGAGCGGCTGGCTGAGCGGGACGCGCGGCTGAGCTCCACAATAGCAGCAGCCCAGGGCAAGCCACAGCAGCAACCGAAGGACACGAGCAACAACAGCAGCAGGCCAACCGAGAGGAAGCAGTAGCGGCACGAGCAAGAAGAAGAAGCAGCAGTCCAAGGTTCCCGGGGCCGAACGAAAGAGGAGAGTGCAGCAGAAAGAAGAGGAAGAAAAGGAAGCCAGCTGCAACTTTATTGCGTGAATAATAAATTCAGAAGTTGGTGACCGAAGCTAATGATGGAAGTTTCGCTTGACGTGCATGGGAAATAAGCATTGGCAGAAATGGTGGGGCCAAAGGGAGAGAGTGCAGAGAAACGTGGCGTTTAGGGGGTTTATTATTCGGTTTGGGGGGGGGGGGGGGGGAAGGAAGAAAAAGAAAGGAAAAGTTGGAGGAAAAAGTCATCGGAAAGGACAAGTGGGTGGGGGAGGGGGACCTTCAGCCGAGAGGGGAAAATAATGGGGGGTCCCACGTGACTTTCTCCTTCAAAATTTTGTCTACAGCGCATGAATTTGGGGGTATCACACACTCTCTCCTAACGCAGAATATGATCCATCATCTTCTGCACTCAACCAGGCAAAACTTGTTGGATATATCAACAGTATTGAAATATATGATTGTAACAGTTTTGATATAATTATGATAGTCATGAAAGCTATCACTTTGTAACGGTTTAGCAACAGTTGTGTAACGCCTTTCTAATGGTCAAATCCACCACCTTGTAATGATTTTGCAATAATCGTATAACAGTTTTCTAACAGTCAATTTTTAACGGTCAAAAAGGTTTTTCTAAATGGTTCTTTCTTACCCGCTCTTTGTTTGAATATAAAATAATATATCACATTTCCAACAGTGAGTCTCAAGAATCACAAATTAGAATTTGCCCTTCTTTCTTTTCTTTTCTTTCATGGATTATACACATAAGTTTGTTCATGTTCTTTCTAATAACATCAAGTATAGATATATTTATTTCGTGAGAATGGTCAAAATTTCTGCCTTCATTGCCGTGTAAGAAGTAGAAAACCATGACGGGTAAAGAAGATGATTGGAAACGTCGGAATGAAAATAAGAAAAGCGAACTTTCATTGAATCTCACAGAATGTAAATGTTTGTCGTTTTCATTCTTTCTTAGTCTAAAATGAAAATATTGTTTCCAATATTTCCACTCTCGTCAAAGTTTTTCTTTTGCACAAACTGAATATATATTAAAAAAGTATATCGCAGTTCAACTTCTTTTCTTTTTGTTGTGTGAGATCAAGGAACTGAGAACAACTACTCCCACGGTTGATTGATTTTACCTTCTAAATCGGTATCAACACCAACAGAAGTAACTTTATGACTGAGATTGACTCGGAAACACATACCAATTCTCAGGACCCGTGCATCACGGGCCTTACCGTAACTTTCGGAGAGCCAACGTTGAGGAATACGTGGATTTAAATGACAGACTCTCTCTTGACGCAGAATATGATCCATCATTTGCTGCACTCAATCAGGCAAAACTTGTAGGATATTTCAACAGTTTTGAAAATATATGATTGTAATGGTTTTGATATAATTATGATAGTTATCAAATCTATCACTTTGTAACGGTTTAGCAACGGTCGTATAAGGGCTTTCTAACAGTAAAATCCACCACCTTGTAATGATTTTGCAACGGTTGTATAACAGTTTTCTAACGGTCAGTTTTCAACAGTCATAAAGGTTTTTCTAAAAGGCTCTTTCTTAACGGTTCTTTGTTTGGATATAAAATAATATATCACATTCCAAAAAGTGAGTGTCACGCCCTAAACCCACGCGCCACGCGACATCCCTGTCATACCCGTACGATCGAATGGTCGACAATTATGACGGCCCAAGAAACTCGTCGTAACCAAACAACCTCAGAGTTCCTTAGGCAATAGAAGCGAGCTCCTTCAATCTCATACACAGAAAAAGGCTAGAGAGAGAGACAAACCAATA
>JAGVVM010022076.1:0-26915 GCA_019149425.1 Psidium friedrichsthalianum
TAACGGTGCGTGGCTGCAGCAGTTTATGGCAGTTATCACACTAGTTTACAAATGAATGCGGATCATTCGGAGACCACATATCGGAGATCACTCGTGTGAATCGAGATCATGAGAGAGAGTTGTATATGAATCGTGTGTTACACAGTGGCGATATCCATTGTATAAATCAAATACGAATGACACCGAATGCTTTTTTAGAGCTTTGCAAGACACTCAATGCAAGTAACTTGTTGCGTTCTACAGCAAATGTTTCTATTGCAGAGCAAGTTATGATATTTTGCCATATCATTGGACATAATGTGAGGTTTAGAGTCATTGGGGAAGATTCCATAGGTCAACAGAAACCGTGCATAGGTACTTCAAAATCGTCTTGCAAGCAATTTTGAAATTATACAAACATGTGCTGAAAGAACCAACCAATTCCACTCCTCCTGAGATAAGTAATAGTCGAAGGTTTTATCCATATTTTAAGGTATGAAATTTGAAAATTAAAGTCTTTATACATTTTTCGTGAAAAGTTTCTTTAGTATTTGATTAATAACCATATTGATTATGTTAGGATTGTGTCGGAGCAATAGATGGAACTCATGTACGTGCATCGGTTCCTCTTGAAATTCAAGGAAGATTTCGTGGTCGGAAGGATGGAACAACGCAAAATGTGTTAGCTGCTGTTACATTTAACTTGAGGTTTTCTTACGTATTAGCTGGTTGGGAGGGCACTGCACATGATTCACGTGTTTTATCTGATGCACTTTCAAAACCGGATGGATTGAACATTCCTAGAGGTAAGAAAATGGAACTTATACACAATTTTTGAATTGAGCTAAGTATCTTAGTAATCAACTTGTTTATATTATACCTTGTAGGAAAATATTATCTTGCTGATGCTGGTTATGGAATCCAAAATGGCATTCTCTCTCCGTATCGTGGTGTTAGATATCGTTTGAAGGAATTCAGTGATCGCACACCTGAAAATGAGAAGGAACTATTCAATCTACGTCATTCATCTCTAAGAACTAGTGTCGAAAGAGCATTCGGAGTCTTAAAGAAGCGTTTTCGAGTGTTGGATTCTGAACCTTTTTGGTCATTTGGAACACAAGTCAATGTTGTCTTAGCATGTTGTATCATGCACAATTTTATTATGGGATTTGATCCCAATGACTCTATCATGGAAGAGATGAATAGGGAAGCGGAATCTCAAAGAGAAAATCCAAGAGTTCAACTTTCTCAAAGAGAGGAGAAGGAAGAAAATAGGATATGGGCAGCAAAAAGGGATAGGATTGCGCATGCAATGTGGATTAGTTATCAAAATATGAAAAGAAGACAATAAATTTCTCATTTGTTTTTTTTGAGTGCCTTATTTATTAGAACATGTGATTTCCATTTCTTTAATGTTAATCATCTCTAAATATTTACTGGTTGTCATTTTTCATCAGATTTTTTCTTATTCTACTATTTATAGTTGTTACATAATTATCATGGAGGGGAAAGGTAAGGCCAATGATGGGAAGGTCAAGCAATTTAGGTGGTCTAAGCCTATGGAACGTGTTCTACTTGAAATTCTTGCCGATGAAGCGAGTAAAGGAAACAAGCCTTCGAGCGTTTTCAAACCCTCTTCAATTGCTCGAGTTGTTGATACAATAAACGAGAGGTTTGGCGTTACTTGTGAACCCGACCACGTTGAGAACCATTTGAAGACAGTCAAAAGCAACTGGAAGACAATTCAAAGTGTACGTGGAAAGAGTGGATTCAGTTGGGATGACAAGTTGAAGATGGTCATAGCTGGGAAAAATGAATTTGATCAATATGTGATGGTAATTTCTATTGATCAAATGTTATTGTTGTGCTCATAATAATATTGTGGCGTCTATGATATTGAAATATTCTAGTTCTCTCAGGATTTTTTCTCATTACACTGCCTTTTTAACTTGTGTTGCTACCATAAACTTGAAATCTTCTTGGAGCATGTTGAGGCAATTGATTGCGGTGTTCAAACATCCTTGGACCTAATGGATTTACATTTGGTCTGATCCAAGCCTGATTAATGGTGCTCAAAGATGATAGATTAGATGCTGTCATTTTTGTACTAGGGGCACAAGTTCCAGGTCACACTTGCTGTGATTTGAAATTTTTTGATCTTATTATATTAGTGGGGTGTCATGTGCAAGTTGATCACTTACGTTTAGGCAAATAGGCTATAGTAGGTCAAGACATAGATCTTTCTCCCCCATATCGCAATGCATTAATCCACCAAAGACACATTTTGGTTGCTGTTTTGATTGCTCATAGTTTTGCTTTGTTTGACTTTTAGGCAAATAGGCTATAGTAGTTCATTTTGTTTGACTTTTTATGGATTATCTTCATTGGCAGGTCCATCCTACTCATGAAAAGTATCTAAACAAGATGATTGATATGTATGATGAGATGGCACTCGTGGTTGGGAGAGACATGGCCACCGGAAGCTTTGCTAAGCAGTTCAAAGACATCGATGCAACGGAAGTTGACTCCTCTCCTGTTGATTTAGGCGATGATTTCGATGAGTTGATGAAGGGGTCAAAAACATCGTCGTCTACCATGCCTTCGGAAAAGAGGTCTCACAAAAAACGAAAGCGTTCCGACATGGATGATAAGTATGCTACACTCTCAACACAAATTGGAGAGATGGCATCGGCAATTAAGGCATTGAATCAAACCACTGCCGAATACTCTAAAATCTCCAACGAGGTAATGAAAGCTGAATACTCGAAACTCTACGATGAGGTGATGAAAGTGGATGGACATGATGAACTTACTCTTGGATCGGTCTTTGACTATCTAGTTGAGAATGAAAAAATTGCAAATGCATTCATGGTGAAGAGTGCAAATCTTCAGAAAGCGTGGATTGACAAATTTGTAAGAAAAGGAGAACATAATTAGCGATATGTTCTATTTACTTTTGTTGCCAAAAGACAACACTTGTTCTTTCTTTTTATTTTGTTGTTATTAGTATTTTGGGAACTATTTTGTTGTTGTTAGTATTTTGAGAACTGAAAGCCAGAATTAAGACCAATGGTGGTGCTGGCTTTTATTTGCCTCCTTACCTCCTCCTACGATGATGGGTGCTGCTGGGATACTATTGGGTTGCTGCTGGTTGCTGTCTTGGTATGACTTTTTTGGTGTTCTGTGTGCACTGTTGATCTACTGGGAGCTGTGCATGCCTAGGTTCTGTTGCTGGCTTCTACTGCTGCGTCGGGATTCTTTGCCATCCTTGACTATCATGAGGGTGATAACCCGAGGTTGCTTTGCTGTCACGAGAATACCAATTCATTGGCTCGAGAGCTGCTGCTTTTGAAGGCGCCCATGTGGCCTCTACTGCTGCGACTGGATGGCCCGAGAGTTGCAGCCCACTCTGACTCATGGAAGCTCTGCTGTCTCGGTGTTACCAGATTCGATGGCTGCTGCTTCAGCTTCTCTCTAAACCAGCTGGAGTGTCTCGCCTGAGTGCTGTTGTTGTTGCTTTCTTGCTGTATTTTCTTGTTGTTGCTGTTCTCTGTTTCGGCCCTCTGTTTTTGGCCGTTTTGTTCTCCTGTTGGCCCTTTTTGTGGTCCTTTGTTTCGTTCTTTTTGGACTCGCCTTACACCCTTGCACCCTTGGAGACAACTTTGTAACCTTGGGTACGAAGCTTGTGTTTGGCCTTTTTGTATCGCGGTATGATTAGCTAAAATAAAAAGCCAGAATTAAAACATTGCATTGTTGCTTTTGTTTCCTCATTGTTTCCTATTGTTGGTGCATATTCTTTTGTTTTGCGGATGAGTTAGGGCCATTGATCATGTCAGGTTCATCCCAAGTTATCGAAGCACAAATAATGTATGTTTATTTTGAAGAAAAAAAAATAAGGAAAATTTTCGTTACCAAACGAAGGAAAATATTTTCCGTGTCTTTTTCAAGTTTCATCCAAACACCGGAAAAGGAAGTCATTTTCCTGGAAAATGACTTCCTTGAAAACATTTTCCAGAAAGGTCTTATTTTCCGCGAAACAAACGGAGCCTAAGTTGCCATTTTTTTTACAACTCGGGATCAGTCCCCAGATAGTAGCATCAATTCTTATGCAGCTTGTTGCAGAATTCGACTAACGAACTTCAGGTTCCACCCACATTAAAAAATATGGCAATAGTGGCGAACATAAAGGACCTTTCGAACATTTGTCTCCAGGGGAAGTTGGCATTGTTGGACAAATATTTCATTGCCGACGACGCGCCAGATGAGGGGAATCTTAGATGGCCAAAGGAAAAATGGGGTTGTCGGCCACGAAAAGAGGGAGGGCATGAAGATGGCTTTGAACGTGCACCGAAAGGAGAAAGGTGGCAGACCAAAAATCATGGGGGCACTCAGAGAAAGCAAAAGAGAGAGAGAGAGAGCATGAGAAAGGAGAGGATCTTTCCTTGGCTTTGGCTTTTTCGGTAAAAGAGCTAGGGGATCCACGCAAAAAAATGGAGAGAAAGGCCAGGAGGATGGGACTAGTGGGGAGGATACTGGGGAGAGATGGACGAAAACAGGGAGGGTAACTGAAAAAGCGGAGGCAGGTGTTGGTGGAGGATACACTTATCGATGGTGAGGAGCAGAAGGAGGAGGCCCTCAATGTTGCTGTGGATTGTTAGTTCGTTGACAACTCAAGAGAAAATGGGACGCTGCCGTGGTCTTTGCTCTTTCGGGTGGATCCGTCACCGTCCAATCACGAAGGATTTTTCACAGGAGGACTTACCTTCCCCTGTTGCATGAATGATGGATCCTGATGACGGATCCAAGAAAGAACGTCACCACGAGGGGAGAGGAAGAAGAAGGAAGCTAGCTGCGAGAGCTGGGGGATCCTGGAAGCAATCGAGGGTTTTCATGGAGAAATCCAAGTGAACTTCACGGACGTTGAAAGTGCCAAAAGAAAGAGCACACCGCTAGTAAACCATTACATCAAACCGTCCCGGGGTCAGTTCGTTTCGAAGCCGGCCACCGCCCGGCGATTTCAGCACTGGTGTGACTTGTTTCTCCATAGGCGAGACTTGTACGTAACGTTGAACTGCAGACCCCCGCGTTGCCCAACGATCATGCACGACCAGATTAGTTCCGCCACTAAGCCATCTCCCTCATGGTGACTTTCAACAACACCGGTTTTCCTTTATGTGTTTCACTTGAGTTTTATTGCAGGTCTTTTGTTTGATATACACATGGAACATTGAGAGTGGACAAGTGGATGATCTAATCGTGGGCCTGGTTAGTCAAAGTTCACCAATCGAAAAGGGAGTCCAAATCGTGGAATTTACAGAAGCGAAAGTCCAAGTCAGACAAAGGAATACTCGGCAGATCATCCAAGGACAGAGGAGGAGATATATGCCGGTAGCTGAATCAAATGGTCAGAGCGTGAGCATGGCCCCGGGGCTGAAGTGATGAAACCGACTCTAATGGCCGAACCCATCGTCGCGGATAAGAGGCTGAGATTGATACTCATTTACAGACGGGGCCACTGTCAGTGCATGTTCATTATGGACAAAGTCGGCCAAGGGATGCAAAGTTCTTGGCACAAAGTGACGTTGCAGCCGTAGCGTACGGTGTTATAGCCTCCGAATATTCTGGGGAGAGCTTTGGGAAAGTGGTGTCCTTTTCTCAATTAGGTGATTCAGTGCGGTTCTTGATGAGGTACATACTGCGAAATCCTTGAAGAGCCAAATTTCTATTGCTGCCGCTGTCTTAGTCGCCAATTGCCGGTGGTGTTGAACTGGTACCCTCATTCAGAACAACCTTGAGGACATCTGCAGCCTCCTTCGGTTTCTGAAAATGGAATCTCGGGACAACTAGGCCTGGTACGTTGAGAGTGGATGATATCTCTTTGTCAATTATGGGAAATTTGAATTAATGGCTGAGATCTTGCTCACTATGAAAATATAGCTTTGATGTTCATTGCGTTCGGGTCGTCTTGATGCGTATATCTGTTGATAATATGCTTATGTAGACCAAGAATGCCCGTCAAACTTTGTGCTTCTATCTTTTTCCTCCCGTTTCGTTTTGCATCCAGCATGGGTCCTGAGCCGGCCTTTGCTGACGTCGTTACCCTGAGATCCTAGTCGCGACGAGGTCTAGCTCAGATCTAACTCTCTCCGTAAACTTTGCGGACAATATTTCTAGTCGTCAGACCGCCTACGCGTTTGGTGACGGTCGTTGGCGTCGGTGGTTATCGGTTGGTAGTTGCTATTTGGAGGCGGTGGTTCGGCAAGGTTTCGGAGGAGGAACGGACCTGGATCGTCTCCTGTGGGGGTTGAATCGTCAATTACTTCGATATTGAAGAGTGCGGGTAGCAGGAAAAGGACTGCTACTTCATCCTCTACAAGCAATAAATCTGCACAAGTTTCGTCATTGCAAGCACATGTGAAGAACTCCCTATCGGTGCCTGATCGCAAGCCATCGCCCATTGGCATGGCGATCCTGACCTTGCTGTGTCTACCAGAACCACTAAAGGCTTTCTCCTAAGAAAAGGGCGTCAACTGCTGAAGCTCAGACTCCCGGGACACTGACCAGTCTCTCGGCATACTCGCATTGGGATTCTCTACCACAAAAAGCGGGAGTTCGTCTTCTTGGTCGTTCTGGCAGTTGCAGCAGCCTTTTGGAGGTGTTTCATGAAGAAGTAGAGGAAGGATAATCAGGTGGATCTAGTTCACAGACCAATCACAAGGAAATTCGCGGCGCATCGCTTATGAACTATGCTCAAAGAGCTCACGATAACTATCCAGCTTCAATGGGGAGCAGTGTTACTGGTTCATGGAAGAACACTTGTCCCGAGAGTGGAATCTAAGGTGGAGGCTGTGGAAACTTCGGTGCCTTTTCTACAAGGTCACTAACCACGAGGGTAGCCCGACCCAAGACTTGGGGAGGCACTAAAAATGTACAGCTTCGATGCATTCGCTATTTTCATCAATTCGATTTGCACCAGCCCTTTCGACGAGCAACTGTGGTCATGCACTCAATGGTTTTCAGCCACGAATTGAAGCTTCCATCCCCTTCACCGCCATTTCAATGCCCTCGCTGATGTCCTTCCTTAGGAGGCTGACTCCAGCATCTTCCTCCTCAGACAGTTTGAGAAGCCCGATGTGACCTACAACGATATTAGAGGGTGTGATATCCAGAAGCAAGAGATTCGGGAGGCAGTGGAGTTGCCACTTACTCATCACGAATTATACGAACAAATTGGAATTGTTCCGCCGTGAAGTGCTCTGCTTTATGGTCTACCAGGGATAGGCAAAATCATGCAACCCAACCTCCAGGGTACTACAACTGGTGGATATCCAAAATTCTGATGATGATGACGCGGGCATGGGCTTTGAGGCTCTCCCACAATTATTTCAGGCGAGAGAAATGGCAGTGGGATGCTTGGGAAGACTGGAGATTCACAGATATGCGTGCACAGTATGGCAAGAACTGATGGAATGAGAAGCTGCAAGGATTGAGGAAGCCGTGGTGTTTAATCTCGATGGAGGCCAGGGGACTTGATGCTGGGCCACGTTTGGTGCAAGAATTGGACGGCTTTGGTGACAACATGACACCTAAAATCGTGGGTAGGATTGCTGATGAGGAAATAGTTCATGTAGCTATTGGCGTTGATGGGTCTATCTCCGTGTGTCAAAAAAATGAATCAAGCCCCCTCGCTCCATTTTCAAAGACGTATTGAGAGAGTACTGTGTGGGGTCGAAGGGCCCTTTTATTATTCAGCTCGAAATGAAGCTGGTATTCCTCGTTACTGATACGCGTCATCTTCAACAAATAAGCAAGATAGGAAGGAGCAGTTTTCTGTGGTATACGATAGGCCAGCTTACGTCATATCTATGGAGGGTGAGGACTCTGGTTCAAGCGGATCCACCGGATGATCTCGTTCGTACCAGGTTTGTTGCTAAGTTGCATAGAAGCTACAGCTGCGGGCCATCACGTGGTGCACATGTGAAGGAGGAAGAGGACAAAAAAACGGGAGGCATTTTCTCTCTTTCTTCAGAAGTGGATATGGTCAAAAAAGGTATGTGTTTTCCTCTTTTCACTTCATTATCGTTATCTTCATTTCTTGAGTGTTCTTTTGTGAAAATCTGAGTGTAACTGTTCTTATAGACTTTAGTCTGTTGATTATCATATTTGACCTTGGATGATATTGGAAGACCCTCATAAGAATGCCTTCGCGTGAGATATTTCTAAGTATGGTGCTACTGTAACATTCATGTTATAGGTCTCTTAGCATTAAGTCATTGAATGTAAATCATATTGAAGCTGCTCGTAATTTCTAGGTCGGTTTTTGGTCCAAAGTTCACATATTGACATTAGGTTAGTTTAGAGAGATTTTAGATCAAAACGGGGCATTTTTGGCATTTTAACGTCGGTTTGCAATTTTTCCAGTGAGGTGCCAGGAATATTGACTGGCCGGAAAAGAAATAAAATAAAGGAAAGAAAATAAAAAAACAAAAAACAAAAAATAAAAAAATAAAAAAATAAAAAATAATACTAATAATAATAATTCTGAAAAATTCTCAAAAATTAGGAAATGGGTCGTTTCGACCAACCAATCCTACTTTCGGCGGTTTTGTCCTTCCAATCTTCCAAAATGACGATTTTGCCCATTATGGGTAGATTGTCTCGGAAAATTCTGAAAAATTCTGAAAAAATATCAGAAATTAGGAAACGGGTCATTTCGACTGACCAATCCTATTTTGATGAATTTCCTTTCTATTTTTCTAAAATGACGATTTTGTCCCTTATGGTAAATTGTCTCAGAAAATTTCAAAAAAAAAAATCTCAAAAATTGTGAAAATAAGGAATGACCCCATTCAACTGATTTGACCCGTTTTCACTCCCCGATCCTTGAAAAATGACCATTTTACCCTTCTGATCAGTTTGATCCAAATCTTTCCCAATTATCCCAAATGAATTTTCATGAAATGGTACCGAAAGGGCGTTAGAGTAATCTAGCGTAACCAAGTCCCCGAACTCATTTTCTCTGGTTCGTAGAAATAAATTAGTTCTCCCGCTAATTTATTTAGGTTTCTAATCGACCTACCAAGAACGATTAGTGGCGGCTCCAAAGTTTAAAATCATTCAAACAAAAATCCTAAGTCGCGATTTGGTAGAGCTTGGGAGAGCTCGAACTAGGTTAGTTAATTTAATCTAATTAACCTGATAATCCATTCTCCTAGAATCTTATTTTCGGGTCGCGACAACCCTTTATCCCCTTATTTGTTTATCTTGACGGCCAATACTCTTACATCCTTGATGAGAAATGCAGTTCAAGAAGGGACCTTAGTGGGAATCAAGCTTAACAGGTTCTGCCCAACCTTGTCACATCTCCTTTTTGCCGATGATTTGATTTTCTTTCTAGACGGGAAAGTGAAAGAATGCCAGAACCTGCAATGATATTGAATGAATATTGTCTAGCCTCGGGGCAAGAAATTAATTGTAACAAATCGAGCATCTTGTTCTGCTCAAGCTGCCCACAGTCATTGAGAAGAAACATGGTAGCTAAACTTAGAATCCCAAAAATCGAGAAAATTGAGAAGTATTTAGGGATTCCTTCAGACTAGAGGGGCTTCGAAAAAGGAGATATTTTCCCGGATTTTAGCTAGAGTGAACAGAAAGCTAGAGGGGTGCAAGGAAAATTTAATCTCAAAGGCGAGCAAAGAAGTATTGATTAAAGCTATGGTACAAGCAATCCCCCGATATGCCATGTCTATTTTTAAAATCCCAAAATCAATTTGCCAATCCATTGAAAAGAGAACGGCAGCGTTTTGATGGAGAAATGGGGAATCTCATAAGGGATTACATTGGAAGAGATGGGAGGTGCTCAAAGCAAGGAAAGATGAAGGGGGCTCGTCTTTAGAGACTTACTGACTTTTAATAAAGCTATGTTGGGAAAACAGGCATGGAGATTATCTTAGGACAGGACATCCCTATGCAGCCAAGTTTTAAAGGGAGTTTATTTTCCTTCATCTTCTTTTTGGAATGCAGGGAAGAGATCTCGTCTATTGTGGGGTGGCAAAGCTTGGTGATGGGAAGAAATAATATTGCTGAATCAGTGAGATGGACTGTGGGTACAATAAAAAATATTAATATCAGGGAGGATAGATGGCTGAAGAAAGGGATAATAGGGGGACCAGCAACCCAAAATGACCCTAAAACAGTCGATGAACTAATAGACCAAGGAGAGATGCGCTGGGAGGCTCAAAAACTTAGGAACCTCTTTGATGAACAAACTGTCAAGGAGGTTCTAACTATACCTCTAAGTGTTTCAGCCTACCGGGATAACTTGAGATTGACAAAATCGAAGTAAAGGATCTATACAGTTAAAAGTGCCTACAACTCAATCCGAGATAGGGACAAACCACAATAGAACACACAAGCAGAATCATCATTTCAACCATCTAGACAGCTTTGGCTTCAGATATGGAGTATGAAAATGCCCCCCCCTCCAAGATTAAAACTTTTATCTGGAGCATATGTCAAAATGCTATTCCCACCACAAAAAATCTCGACAAGAGAAAGATCTTACCATCTTTAGCATGCCCTCTCTATAAGCGAGAAACAGAAATGATGGAGCACCTCTTCCTGCTTTGTGGGTGGACCGAAGCTATTTGGAAGGATTCTTCAGTTAACATTCAGATCTCACGTGAAAATATAACACGATTCGAAGCTTGGTTGCAAGATCTACTACTACAAGATGAGAACTCACCTTCCTTTGAAGAGATTGCGTCCCTGCTGTGGCTCTTGTGGAAAGAAAGAAACGAATTTGTCTTCAAAAGAAAACCCCCAGATCCGAAGTCCATCTCGGCTACAGCAAAGGTTTATACCTGAGAGTTTTAGCAAATGGAACTCACAAAGATCGAAGCTTTACACCGAAAAAGCTCATTCTACCAAGATTTGAATCTCACCGAAGCCAAAAACCTTAAAAATCAACGTCGATGGAGCTTACCACGAAGATGGAACAGAAGGGGTGATATCCAGTGTCCTCCTAGATGAGACAGGGGCACTGCTGGACGGTTTTGCCATCAAAATTCCCTCTTCGTTGGCGATCCAAACGGAGAGGACTGCACTGGTTGAAGCGCTGAAAAGACATGCTTTAGGGAGAGAGGAAGTGATTGAACTGGAGTCAGACTATTCTGAGTTTGTAGAGGAAGTACATGGTAAGTCTCCAGTGAAGTGGACCATTGAACCGGTGATTATTGAAGCCCAAGAACTGTTGGCCCGCCACAAAAAATTTTCTCTGGTCCATTGTTTCAGATCTACTAATAGAGTGGCAGATTGGGTCGCAAAAGCCCATCTTTCCAATGAGCTCCCTTCCTCATGGATAGTTAGGCTTCCCCGTTCCTTATGGGACCTTTTATGCCTGGATACCCCTTCTATGGGTGCTTTGTTCTAGAAATCTTTTACTTTAAAACAAGTTAACACTTTTTCGGACCAAAAAAAGAAAAACTCGTCTTGTGTCATGTGTTCTTTGCTTGGGCCATGAGGCTATTCAACGCTGATTGGCACTCCAAAACAGTTCTCACAGACATATTCATCGGCAGGAAACATCAGTAAATCGCTATTCTTCAACTTCGGAGATTAGTCTGTTGTACCTGTTATCTTGCAGGGGTAGTTCCCGCTGCTTTTTAAGATGCTGATGAAGCTATTCAATCCCCATTGTTAAATTAATCTCTCTTATGTATTAGATAACGTAGAAATTATTTTTAGAGCGATGAATGAACTGTGGTACCACGGTATGTAAGACTACGTTGTTTAGCCTTACCATCTTGAAAAAGAAAAATCGCAGATGGATGATGATGGAGAATAGGGAATAAGGAGGTGTTGGTGAATCTATGTATGGATTGCTATACACTATGATGGATTGGGTTGGAGTTTTATTTGGTAATCGATAATGTTGAACTGGATGGATCTTGATTTATGAGGATATCAATTTCGTAGAAGCACTTTAAGCAATTGATTAAGAAGATAGGTTGTTTCCAATTTTCAGGTACTTTAGAGACTTCAGAAAGCTTTAAAAATACGTATTCTGAGGATTAGAAACACATAAAAAAAAGTAAATTTCGGATGTGTGTGTGTGTGTGTTTAACAATGCAGCTGTGCAAGATAATTAGATCCTTGAGATTCGTCGGCCTTTTCGGTTCTTGACCATGGAGTGAAGTTTTGCTTCTTAATTTTGCGTTACCAAAAGCTTCGGAAGTCAAGTATAATTGTAGGATTTTTTTTTTTTTTTTTGTGAATTGTAGGAGGGTGAAAATATGAAACTAAATGATTTTGTGTATTTAAAACATCAGATGCAGATGGCCCATCGACGTACAATGCACCCAATGCGAAATTGAGAGCCTTCGGAATATTAAATAATTTCGAAGACACTAAACATGCTTTCACAATTCCTATTCCAACAGAGAATTTTGATGTTCATGTGCCGATAGAATTTTCATGAAAATGGAAACATAATTTTCACTTCCAATGAAAATGGGAATTAGAAAACATTTTCTCCAAGCTAACGGGCCATTTGAAATAAAATTTCATAGGCTGCGGACCATATATATAGAATTAACCTTGGATTGGAGGACTTTCCAATCGTATGTTTGATTGATGAGTAATAACTATGTACGTTATTCACTTTTATTTTATTTAAGTTTGCGTGTGGAGGATGAGAATAATTTATGATCTGTCTATTAGAGATATGATCGAAAGGAAATTATTTTATGAAATTACGATGACTCTTCATAATTAAATGTAAAAAAAGTCATATAAATAGAGAGTTTACGTTTCGCTGCCGTCCCATGGAACGAAACTGCCGCCAAATGAATTGGACAACAGGCGACTACGAAAAACAGTTCAGAACTCCGCCAAAAACTGGCAAGTTCTTTTGGTTTGTTTGTAAAAATCCCGCATTTCCAGACTCTACCCCAACAAATCCCAAGAATCTCTCCAAGAATAAATCTCTCTCGCCAAACCTAGACGAAGAAGCTTCTATAAAATTATTGAAAATTCGATTGCCAGCAGATTTCTTCTATGTTGCAGTTAATGTGCAGAGTCTCCATCTGCGTCTCCTGCCAATTTCCAAGTACATACTGCACTCGCAAAAGCTCACGCTAGGATCATGGCACTCGACCTTCCTCATGGTGGACATCTTTTCCCATGGCTACCAGGTGCTTAATGTTTGCAAACTAGAGCTTTTTACCATTTTTTTTTTTTTATCATTGTTTGCCAAAAGACATTTTACTTCAACCATAAAGGTTGCTTCCCTAGGGATGGCGTACATAATAATTCATGGCAATTACTGACAAAGTGCAGTTGGGTGCAACGATTGTGCATCGGAGAGTCTTATTTCAGGGTGCTTCATTGGTCAGATTTTCGTGCTCCAAAGGTTTTCTGCCTCTTGGTTAATCCCAAGTAGTGAATTGTGCCGCATCAATCACAGAAGAGGTCTATTCCTTTCATTGGTTGGCTCAAATTTAACTGAACTGGAATGAGAAAGTCCGACTTTTTCAGCAGAGAAATATTGTAATCGCAAGTCCTTCATATTTGTCAATTTTGGTCCAAGGCTATTAAAAGAAATGAGCAATTCCGTTGGTTATTTTTCTCTGCTGACGCGAAGACGCTTCATCTGGTTTGGAAATATTGTTATGGGTTATTTTCTGACCATTTCACAAGTTCTTTTGGTTTCCCAAATTCTGTGTTATTTCGAGTAGAGCTGTGGTTCCTCTGGACTATCAATTCTTGACGAAGCTATGGAGTTAATTTTGCTTCTCAATTTTGCGTTACCAACAGCTTTGGAAGTTTACTAGAAGTGTAGGAAGTGTTTATTTTTTCTAGAATTGCAAGAGGTTGAAAAGATGAAACTAAATAATTTTGTGTAGTTAAAAATCAGAAGCGGAAAGACCTACTGATGTATAGTGCACCCAGGGCGAAATTGAGAGCCTTCAGATCTCACATTGGTTACGTATGTGTGGTAAGGCGTAGGGTGAAGTAAAATTAGATTGATTAGCTCTTAATCTTAATATAACCTGTTTTATGCAATTAAATTGTGCGGTAGTTTATCAAAATATGAAAACTATTTTGAAGACAGTAAACTTTAGATTGCGTAAAATCGATGAAAATGTGTATATCGTGAAAATAACCTGTTAAACATGCTTTCATAATTGCTATTCCAACAGAGAATTTTCATGTTCATGTGCCAATAGAGCTTTCATGAATACGGAAGCATGATTTTCGTTTTCAATGAAAGTAAAAATTTGAAAATAAATAGAATTAATCCTGAGTTGGAGTACTTTCTAACTGTATATTTGATTGATGAGTAATAAATTTTTACATTATTCATTTTATTTTATTTTGCATGAGGAAGATGAAAATAATTTATAACCGTCTATCAACAATATGATTGAAGGAGGTTATTCTATGAAATTACAATGATTCTTCATAATTAAATGTAAAAAAGTCATATAAATGGAGAGCTATAAGTTAACGCTGCCATTCCATAGAACGAAAATCCCACCTAGGAAAAACACTTTAGAACTCTGCCAAAAGAAGACAGTTTATTTTCATTTGTTTCTAAAAATCTCGCCTTTCCAGACTCTATCCCAATAAATCTAAAGAATCTCTCCAAGAATATATATATATATATCCCCAAACACTTCTACACCAACTACCACAGAAGATCTAATTCTTCAGCTTTGAGATGTAACTATGTCACCGATGCCCCCCTCATCAAAATGTCCTCATTGCACTTACAATATGAGTACCAAACTTTCACAGGATGTTGGACCAGCTACGTCATCCTCGTCTGAGGCATCTGGCTGCCGAGGGTGGTTATGTGAAAGGTGCCGTGACATACATGGTGATGGATGATCTGGTCGTGAAGCCGATGTCCACCATTTCTTGTCTTACTCTCATCAACAAGTTCAATGGGCAGGAAATTGGGGATCTTGACAAGAAGGTGATAAATTTTGGGATGGATGAGGTAAAGGCCTGCGACCCCTTTCTGATATTCCATATACATTTGTTCATTTCTAGGCTTAGATTTAAAAGTTAGCAGATGGATCCTAAATTTCTCACTAGCGAGACATACGCGTATCTGCCCGACATGAGTGCATCAAATGCATGATGTAGGTGCTGGAATTGTCGTATTCAAATGTCAAAGAATCAACCCAAGTAACGCCGTACTATTCTAGACTATAGTTCCTCAAAATATGGAATACTGAGTGGTACTGTTAAGCAACTCTTTGTGCTTTATTTGGAGAAATTCCAACATATGTGTTGCCCCCATCAGATTTCACTTTTGGCGTTGGAAGTTATAAAAAACCAAAATCTTTGTTCCTCGAGATTATGTAAAATTTGTAAAAGCTCAAGGGAAATGAAGTATTGGTTTTTAGTCTTTGTTTTTTCCCAAGGGGAGGAAATGATCAGACTTAAAAGGTTGAATTTTTTATTTTCATGTAGTGGTGCCCATTGGAAAGATCAGAGCTAGAATTTTCTCAAAACATGTCCGACACATTTGAAAGAGAGGGAGGCCTAGGAAGTAGGATCTGTTCACAGATAGCTAAAATCATGGACAATCCATGAACACTTTCTCGATTGGAAACTTTCTCGCCAGAAGCGCAGTGAATTCCGACCATGTATGCGTTTGCTTCTCTCTCTGAACAAGTATGCGTTTGTGTCTCTGTGGGTGGAAAAATTTCATCTAGAGCTAAAATCAGCCCGACCAAACATTGGGCAACGGCAAGTTTTAATTGTTGAGCCGTTTAGGAACATTTTCCGCATTTCCTTCCAAAAATAATCCTATTTTAGGAACCATCTATGTTATATATATGGACCATCCCTATCGGCCATTAATCAATCTTCTCCCTTCTTATTTTCATCATTTAACGGTTTCCATCTGTCCTTACATAGTGCTGGTTCCAAGCCATGGGTCTAAACTAATGCCCCTTATCGTACGCCGTCATCGGCTCTACAACCTCCTTGCTGCTTGGTTATACTAAGTCTTCCCTCTCTACCTGTGTCTCTCTGCATTATAGTATGTAATGGGAAACAAGATTTTCCTTTTTGTTTATTTTGTTTTTAACTTTGGCAGATGTAGGACTGATAAGTGGATCAGTAATATAGGTAAATGAGCTAAAGATCTCCAACACGCATGATAAGGTCCAGATAGTGATCCTCAACATCTTATCCTCAACATGGCATTATACACCCCCGCTAGTAGTGAACCGAAGAATGATAAGATGCTAAGGATCACTGTCAATGCCTCACCATGCATGTTGGAGATCTTCAACGTATATTGTTGATCCGCTCATCAGTCCTACATCTGTTTAAGTTAAAAAGAAAAATAAGAAAATCTTCTTTACTATTACATACTATAATGTAGAGAGAGATGAGGAGAGAGGGAGGACTTACTATAGCCAAGCATTAAGGAGGCTGTGGAGCTGACGATGGCGCAAGATAAGGAGTATGGTTTAGACCCATGTTTTAGAATCGGTGCTATGTAAAGACGGATGGACACTGTTAAATGATAGAAAATAAGAAGGATGGACGATTGATTAATGGCCGACAAGAAGGGTTCCTATCTATAATATAGAGGGTTCGTAAAAATAGGATTATTGTCGAATGGAAAGCCGGGAAATGTTCCTAATCAGCTCAATGGTTAAAACCAACCATTTACACAATGTTTGGTCGGGTTGATTTTAGCTTTGCATAAAATACTCCTATCCACAGGGACACAAAATGCATACTTGTTCACACATGCACACGCGCGCGTGCGCACACACAAAAGCAAACTCATTCTTGTTTGGGATTCATTATGCTCCTAGAGAGAAAGTTGTCCACCCACACAATGTTCATGGATTACGTTGCAGTTTTAGAGTCGGAAATTCCTTGTTTAATCTTTCAATGAAGGATACATAATCATTGTTTCTAAATGAAACACGTGCAGAAGAATATGCCTAAACCTAACTTGTATCATTGATCGGACGACACATCACACAAGAGATGTATCATATTGCCCACAGATTAGATGTTGCTTTTGCAATTTCGAGAGTTCCCTTGCTTCGATTACAGTTCAATAGTAGACAGGGAGAGCATCGTTCTTTTTTTTTTTTTTTCTGTATTCTGTAGAATGAATGATAGACTAGAGGGGAGAGGAGATAACATCTTTTCCAAAAGATGTGACTTTATTCACATTTCAAAATTAACTACTAGTAATTGCCTTAGCAGTTATTTGCAATGGGGAGGAGTGTTTGGTTGCATGGGTGGACCACCGTAAGCACCCATGTACTTCAACACCTTCCACTCACCCATGGAGGGAAAATAGCTCCCATTTGTCCACGGAGGACCAATAACTCTCACTTGCCCACAAAAGGTTAGACATAACTCTCTCTTATTTGTAAGGTTCATATCAATAAATAATCCATACGACCAACATACTTTGAGAGCTCATTTTCATACACCCGTTAGGAGTATATGATAGCTCAAAATTGGACATAATCAAGAGTAGATTTTCATATGCTGTACCCTAGATCGACCAGTCACATTTATATCTCTCTCGATCTCTTTAAGTACAATAAGTTGTATTCGTAATTATGATCACACAAAATAATCATAATTAATCGGTATACACAATTATCATGTGACTTAAAATCTAAATCAATCTTCCTCTTCTCTTAAATCTCTCAATCTCAGTTTAGCTCACTTTTCTAAAAATGTCCCATTAGATCAAATCAATCTCATGATCATTGGCAACATCCTAAGATATCAAACACTAAATAAAAATCTTGAGAATAAGCAGAGTCGTGAGGGCATGAAATGAGGAGTCCTAATCCTTGAGAGTCTCACACGGCTTGAAAGTTAAGATTAAAACTTTTTGCCAACTCTCGTTGGTCGTATCTTGCATACATAATATGAAATACGTATTACAGCACTCTCTCCTTCCCCATAGAGCGTATGTCTTTCCACTTAATACCGTATAGATAATAATTCAAACATACCCAATATTTAACTTGTGTTCATAAATCTACTCTATTCAAAAAGTATCCATCAGAATTCATATCTAGCAATAAAGACAATTAAGTGAAATATGTGGGTTATTTCACTTTCGACATTATAAATAATAAGTCCTCATCTTAACCTTCTATTAAGGCAACATCTATACTTTAAGCCTGAATCCTCAATTATCACTTAGATAATGCGCTTAAAATTGTCTCATCTTCATTTATTACACAGTAAATGGAGACGATTACTCGTGTAAGTAGGCTAATGTCTTATCTGTCCGACATACCTTTTCAAGATAATGCACTAAACATTTATATGCATAAATGTCATACAAATTCATAGGCATCAATAATAATAACAAATGCCATTAACTATAAACTTTGGGAAGTATAGATATCCAGTATTCCAACTTCTACACACTCCTAGATATTTCAATGTAGGGAACTAATCCCTTTATTTATTCATGACCAAGGAAAACATCTCTAGAAATTGACTTCGTCATAGGATCTGCTATCATTCTGTTCGTAGATGTGTACTATACGTTCACATCTTTTTCACACAACCATATCTTTTACCAAAAATATACTTCATGTCTATTTGTTTGATATTGTAATGGATTCTTAGTGTAAGCTATTGCTACTTGACTATCAAAATTAACCAATAATTGAATCTACAGCATCCCTAGCAACACCTCACTAATCCAAACATCTCTCAAGCGAAACACTCTCTTGTACTTTGTTGACAGTGCCACGAATTCAACTTCTATCGTGAATAAGACTATACAAGTTTGCTTCTTACTATTCCATTTTATGATGCCATTACTAAGTAAGAATGCAAATCCAAAGGTAGAATTTCTCTCATCTAAACCTCCTTTTTTTGTTCATCACTAGTATAGCTTATAAGGCACAGATTATTACCTTGATGACTTAGTGAATAATTACCAGTACTTTTCAGATATCTTAAATTCTCTTGATGGTAGTTCAATGTGCTTGACCAAGATTGAATTGGTATTTGCTGACAATTTCGACTGTATAACAAATATCAAGTCTTGTACACAACATAGTATATATCAAATTTCCAACAAAACTAGTATATGGAACACTTTCCGTTCATTCATTCGCTTTTAGAGTGTTAAGATACATTTTATAGCTCAATCCTTCATCTCTTGCAATAGGAGTATCTCTTAGTTTACAATCTTGCATACGAAATTATTCAAGGACTTTATCTATATAAGTCTCTACTGTCTTTACATCCATCTAGTGTAATTCAAGATCCAAGCTTGTTACTATTTTCGGGATAAGGTAAATTGAGGTAAACCTCACTATAGGGGAAAAAGTATCTTTGTAATTAATTTCTTTCTGTTGGTTATACCCTCTCGTCACAAAACAAGCTTTGTATCTCTCAATCGAGCTATTAGTCTTACGCTTTATTTTGAGAACTGATTTGTTCCTAATGGCTTTGCGTCCCTTCAGAAGATCAACTAGTCCCCAACTTAGTTTGATCTCATCTACTCCATCTCTTTTTATATTGCTCTCATTCACTTTTCCTTATCAAGGTAAGATAGATTCTCATTTGCATTCTTTAGCTCATCCTCTTCTTGTGGACCAACTATAAAAGCTTCCCCTTCAATCTCAAAGAGATGATGGGAGATTATTGAGAAAACATTCTTTTTGAATATTTTGGTTCTAACAAAACTTTCCTTCTCTAAAAAGAATATGGTTAATGCCAATAAAGTTCTATTGTAGGAATGAACACATGAACATAAGTTTATATTGTTCCAAATTTAGTGTTCAGACTCAAGGTGTGGTTGTCATATATTTGATTATGAGATAGTCAAAGTATTTTATTCAGATGGAGGAAGATATTACCTTTGAAGACTAAATCTTGAGAAGACTTACGTGACATGTCAATAAGGACTTTACTGAAACTCAGAGACACTGTTCTAATATGTTCAAATTCAGAGAGTCTATTTTTTCTGAAGACTGCTTCTGAATAATATTTAGATTATGTAGTATCTTTTGGTTAGATTTTAAAGACCCACGTTTGGCAGGTTTTCAATTTGGCCATGACTTTAATGGAAGTCTGTAAGATTGATTAATAGGTTTATTCTCCAATTGAATCAAGAGAATGTCCTTAATTGGATATTACCTTCTAGGAATAATGATATTTTGGAGATTTGAATTAACTCTACTCATGGAAACTCATAATTTATTGTATGGGCGACTGAATCTGAAGGGTTCAGACTCTACAACAGCTACTTCATCTTCCCAAATATAGACTCATTCAATCAGGATTGATGGAATTTATTAGAAATCGAGGGCGATTCTTTGAAGGACGTTGGTAACAGCTATTTGAGCTTGAAGGAATATAATGGAGATCAATGGTAATTGTTGTAGTGAGTGAACAACTTATTAATTCCAAAGTATTGAGTTGTTTAGATTTACATTCTCTTATTCTCAAGAGCTAAAAAATTTCATCTTTGAGAGGCTCATGTACGAGTGGAAAGTGTGAAATCTTTTATAACCTTTTAACGATTCATAGTGGAATCCAATCAATCGACTATCATCGTAGAACTCAAAGGTGATTGAATATTTTCATGAAAATATTTAATTTGGCAATTCTTGATGAATTCTTAGTTAAAACTCAAAGGTGATTGGATATTTGTTGGTTTTCTTTTTATAAATTTTTTATTTTATGTAATTTTTGAAATTTATGGAAAAATGAAGATGGAATGGTTTTTTTTTATCATGAATATCTTGGATGGATTAGAAAAGATTTTCGAGTAAATCAGACCATCACCATGGCTCGTAAAAATATTTCAAAAAAAAATCACAAGATATATCGCTAGATTTATTCAAAACTTTGGTTTCTAAATTTAACGAGCAAATCTTCCAATCAAGGCAACCAAATATTGAATCCCACAAAACAAACTTTGAGATATGCAATTCAATCAACAATTCATGCAAAATAAACAAGACAATATCAAAGTTTCGAATTAGGAAGTATACCCAAATTGACAAGATTGCCTTTCCCGATTGATTTGCAACGAAACTTGATGATCAAGCCTTGCACTTTGGACCAAATGAAACTCGAGTGTACGTCAATGTTGACACCTGATTTTTAATCACCTTTTTCTCTTTAAAAAATTAATAGAAAATCCATAAAAATTTATAAAATTACAAAATCAACTTTGAAAGCCTTGGCCAAGCCTAGGAAACCATCTTTGAACAAAAAATAAATTTTCATATTTTTATTATTTTCCGGCATTTTATTTTCAAAAATTCATAGAAAATAAAGAAACAATGAGAAAATTGAAAAATCAGCTTTGGAAGCCTTGGCCAAGCCTAGAGAACCATTTTTGAACAAAAAATAAACTTTCATATTTTTCGCATTTTTTTAGTATTTTCAAAAAATAGAAAAATACTTGAAAATTCAGAAAATAACATTTGAGGCCACAAAAATAGTCAATAGTTTTCTCTTAAACCCCTTTTCATGTTGGCCATTGCAAAAATATGTGACTAGAAGGCAGGAGGGTCAAAATGGCACCTACTACATCACCGATGAGAGCAAGAAGGCTGTTGAGAACTCTCGTTTCCTCAAGAAGCTCAAGAAGAAGGGCTACGAAGTGCTTTTCATGATTGCTTCCATTGATGAGTATGCTGTCGGCCAGCTCAAGGAATAAAAGGAGAAGAAGTTAGTCTCAACCACCAAAGAAGGTTTAAAACTCGATGAAAGTGAGGATGAGAAGAAGAAGAGTGAAGAGTCGAAGGCGAAGTTTGAGGGATTGTGTAAGGTTATCAACCCCGAGAGCCCCATCATGGAAGAGCTGAGGTCACTGGTGCACCTGCAATTGTCGCTGTGCGTGCACTAGATCACCGAGGAGATGACAGTCTTCGTCTTTATGGACATCACCACCTTCGCCTTCTGCTCCGGCCAATCCATCTGCCCCTAGGCCATCTACATCAATGGCATCCAGCAGACGGTCGTTGGAGTGTTCAAGATGGTGGTGCTTCCACTTTTAGTCACCTTGCAGACGAATGGGGGCGTAAGCCGATGCTCCTTTCAACGTATCTATCACCATCTTCCTTTTGGTCTTTTTGCCATGAAGCATCGAAGGAATTTGTGTATGCTTACTATGTGATCTGCACGATTTCTTACATCATAAGTCAAGGAAGAATATTATGCAATTCTGTTGCATGTGCGCGGTCAAACGTTTGAGGAACCCCTGACTTTGAGTGTGGAAGATCGAGTTGCTCCAACAAGGACGAGGTGTTGGGACGCTGTACAATCCTACTGCAGCATGTAGTCCGAAGATTGGATCACAAGCCTGTGAACACGAGATGGCACAATCTTGAGAACTATGTCATTGTAGAGGAAAGCAGAAAAAGAAAAACACACAGAAGAGGGTGAGAAAGGAATCTTCTTTCGTATTTCTTTGCAAGGAGTTTCGTCAAGGAGAAGACGGCGTGCCAGTGCTGTTTAAGCTCTTGAAGGAGAGTGTAGACCCCGATGCTCGAATATCCACCAGAACTACGTTCAACCACTTGGCCATGACCGAGAAGGAGTGGATATGTGATGCATTACAAATAGGAAGAGGGTGACATGGTTACATTGGACGTCCATTGGTATGAATGTTCTATGAGATCACCAGGATCAATATCCTAAAGAGTTTTATGGCAGAGATTGTTTTCTCGCAAGTGATTGTTGCTACTTCGCTCTCAATGGTTAATTTCGCTAGTGATGAGGAGGAAAAGGAGAACTGAATGCAGAAAAGCATGACGAAGATTCCACCCGAGGCGCTGCCTCCTAAAGGGCGAGATGTCCACCCTATAACACTATCTTATGATGCCAATCCAAGTGTTCACGAGAATGACGTTCCAGAATGGCCAGTACAATCTAATATTAAGCCCACATCAGCTTTGTCGCCACTGCCACCTTTGCTGTTAGAAAGTTCGGTTCATTCAGCTCTTGAGGGAATTTTTGGAAGTTTTAAATCAACTACAAAATCACCATACACTTCACCAAGTTTCAAGTTGGATCAACAATATGGCATGACTGTGGAAGAGAATGATCAGTCATTCTCATCGCCCAATCTCACAAGTGAACACAAATTTGTGAGGGCGGAGGAAATAGCAGCTGTGACAAAAACAAACATGGAGGTAACTTCTGTCAGTGGCTCGACATCTTCATCAGCTGTCAATAATGGCTATGTGGAAGCTACTGCTTCAGATGTCTCCAGCTCACTACAATTCTATGATGCGGCCAAAACAGGAAAAACTATACCAGCAGAAGGCTCACCATTATTAGCCTCCATGTCTTCTGGATATGACTATGATGCTTTCCTGAGTTTCAGGGGGCCAGATACTCGCTCAGGCACTACAAATTTCCTCCATACCTACTTGTTAGCTGCTGGAATTCATGCATTTAAAGATGAAGAGGAGCTCTGAGTTGGAGAGGACTATGGTCCTGAGTTGCTCAAAGCTATCAGGCCAATCAAAAGTTGCAATTCCCATCCTTTCTAAGGGCTACGCCTTAGTAAATGGTGTCTTAATGAATTGGTCCAAATGGTGGGGTGTTGTATAACCAGAACACAGAAGTTTATGCCCATTTTTATGACGTTAGTCCGGCAGAGGTCCGTCATCAAATTGGGTTTTATGAAGTAGCCTTTCTTTCGTACAAGGAAAAATTTGGTGTGAACATCAATAAATGGAAAGCTGCTCTCAACAACATTACCATCTAAACAGATGGTGAAACTCTCCAAATTGCATTGCCTTCGAGCATGAAGTGTCTATGATGGTAGCTGCAAGTGAGAAGAAATATAATGCACACTTATAGAGCTGTAAGTGCATTCCAGATGTTAAAGAGATTTCAAGCCTTAAGGGTGTGGAACTTTCGAGGACCCAAATGTTGCTTACTTATTAGGTGGACAGCCCCCTAATCAGTCCAAGAACCTGTTGAAGAAGTTTGTCTCTCTGAATGTTTTTGACTCTGACAAAACTTTCTTTTCTATTCAAGAATTAAGTTAACACATTGAAATTGCTTTTGCAGAGATGAGTTTGTGAAAAGAAGCTCATATAGATCCAGATCTGATGTTCAGACTCAAGAGAGAGATGTCATGTATCTACTTCTAAGTCTGTAGAAGTAAAGGTGTTCAGATAAAAGAGGAATTGTCTCTGAAGGATGAGCGTTGTCTCTGAAGCTTCAGATGAAGAAGAGTCCGTTAAAGACTTCAAGGAAGCTGCATCTGAATACCTATGGGCTAGAAGATTTATGTGACTCATCAGTAAGGATCTTCCAGAAGCAAAAGTCGTTACTTAATTCTGAAGTGAATCAGAGGAACTTCAGTTGTAAACTGACTCTGAAGTATGTTCAGACACAATTTCAGACTCAGTCTTATAAGAGACTCTGAAGACCCACGTATGGCAGGTTTCTGAGATGGCTAGGATATCTATGGAAGTTTGTATGATTTGATTGACTGGATTCTTATCTCATCAAATCAGGAGAATATCTACAGTTGGATGACACTCCATATACAAAGAATATTGAAGATTGGATTGACTCTACTTATGGAAAGCTGAAGTCTCAGTTGTATGGGCGACTGACTCTGAAGCGTTCAGGACTCTGTTACAACGGCTAGAAGATCTTCTCTGATACAGTCTCCGTTAATCAAGGTTGATGACGATCAATCAATGATTGAGGAGCGATCCTTGGGACACCTTGACCAACGGCTAGTTCAAGGTTAGAGGAGTATAAAAGAGGATCAACGAAGACGATTGGGCTGTGTGACGAACTAAAAATTCCAAAGCTTTGAGCGATTCAACTTGCGATTATTCTTTTGTACACGAGAGACACCACTTACATGTGTTGAGAGGCTATTGTGTTACCCGTGTGAGAAGCATACAGATTCTTGTAATCCTCAATTATATATAATGGAAATCAGCCTATCGGCTGTCAGCGTGGGAGAGTGGACGTAGGCTTGATATAAGCCGAACCACTATAACTGTTGTGTGCAAGTTTCTCTATCTCATAACTCTGATCTTTGTGTTTTGCACGCCAGCCTTAGCATTCAGAATCTGCTTGCTCAGAAGTTGCATATTTGCATTCAGATTCATAATTTGCTCACAATTAGAATCTCTAATTTCACTTGTTCAGATTTTGATTCTGCATACATTTTGATTTGATTACTAATTCCGCATCATATCATTAAAATCTCTTTAAATCACCTATCACCCCCCTCTAGGTGATATTGCTAGATTCAACAGAACCAATGAGCATCACTTGTACATGCGAGGCTCCATTCGAGGAGTTTCCCCGGCCGTGCGGTTCAAAGCGCAAGGCTTGATCAAGTTTCGATGCCAATCAAAATCGAGAAGCAATTTTAGGTATTTCCTAATTTGAGACTTGGGATATTCATTTGCTTATTTTGAAGATTGCATTGTCATTTAGAGAGGATATCATATCTTAAAATATTTAGACTTAGGGCTAAAGATTTCCTAGATAATTTTAGGACTTAATTCAAATTATTTCCTAGACATTTAAGATAATCTTTGTTTAGGATAGTTTTAATTTCATTAATAATTATTTCCGAAAATTCATTAAAAAATTAAGATAATATCAAAAATATCTTGTGCATATGCATTCATATAATTTAGAATATTCCATGTCATGCATTTAGATATGTGTTTTATTTTATATGCATGTCGTATAGGTCAGAACTATAATCATCATATCATATAGTTCTCTATGCCACGTCACTAATTGCATGTCACATCATTCGTGTGTCACATAATTACCATGTCATTATACCACGTCATCCACATCCACGCCATGTTATTTGCTGCGTCATCTAGAATGCCACGTCACCGTATGGCCATATCCTCATTCGCATGTATATGTTCATTAATCTAGCTTACATGTTTTAGTCATTTAACCTAATGTTGCGTGTCACTTGTGTTAGATTCATGACATTTTCACATGCTGGCCAGACTAAGTTAATTTAGTCAATTTGCATGTCATCTAATTAGAGTTGCATCGTCGTCCTAGTTGGCATCATTTTCACGTGTCATTAGAGTTAGGATATTTTATAAATTTTTACATATCGTTTCATAGCATCTTAGAGTAATTACACATGCGTCGCATTTCATATGCGTCTTCACCTAAATAAAAAGAAAACCTAACAAAAAAATTCACCTTTGAGTTTTAACTCATAATTCATCAAGAATTGCCAAATTAAAGATTTTTCATGAAATTGGTATCGAAAGGGAATTAATTGAAAAATTAATGTAAACAAGTCCCCGAATTCATTGATCTCTAGTTCGTAGGAATAAAATATTCTCCGATACTTTATTTAGGTGTCTGATCAGTCTACCAGAAAATGATTAGTGGCAACTCCAATTGAATATACTTTGCATGAAAAGGGCCTAAGTTGCGATTCGGTAGGGCTTGGGAGGTTCGAATTAGGTTAGTTAATTTGATTAACTGATAATTCGTTAACCTAGAAATTGTTTCACCATCGAAATTTTTGGGTCGCGACAGCTTGGCGACTCCACTGGGGACTGGAATTTTTGAATTTTCGAAAAAAAAAAGACGATACTAATTGGAGTACACTTAAATTTTTCAGAATTTTAAAGCCTTAGTAGACTTAGCTCAATCAAAATTTTCATGAATATCTCGCTTTTGGCGATCTTGCTTGAAACTCATTCTATAGGTGTTATATGTTTTTGCAGACATGGAGTGATAAGGGGTGGAGTGTTTGGCTAACCCTTTGTTTTGCAGATTTGATGTGTGTGGAAATTATGATTTAATTTTTGAACTATTGAAGGAGTGTTTGCATTTAATTGTTGTGCATGATTAATCGCTTTAGCAGTATACCACACACGTCCTGTAGCCGGACCCGAGCTACTAGTTTTAGG
>JAGVVM010022077.1:0-10601 GCA_019149425.1 Psidium friedrichsthalianum
TTTTAGTTATTTACAAAATAATCTCTCAAGTGTTAGGTATTTGCACTATAGTCATTGAGATTTTAATGCAAAATTCAACTAAACGCCTTTACAAAAATGAGTCATTCTAGGCACATTGGGCCAAGACGAAAATTCAAAATATTAGAGAATAATGTCACAACTCCTAAAAGTGAAAAATAAAAATAAAATGACTTGAATTGGATTTTTTAGGGCCGATTCGAGATTATGCTCGTGAAGGAACATATGACCCCGAGTTTATTTTTTGAATTTGTGATGGCCAACATGAAAAGGGAATTAAAAAAAATATTGACTATTTTTTGTATTTTGTGGCCTCAAATGTTATTTTTCCGAATTTTTGAGTATTTTTTATTTTTCAAAAATATTAAAAAATACGAAAAATATGAAAAACACTTTTGTTCAAAATTGGTTCCTTAGACTTGGCCAAGATTTCTAAAGTTGATTTTTCAATTTTCTCATTTTTTATTGATTTTCTATGAATTTTAGAAAAAAAAATAAAAAATGCTAAAAACTAATAAAAAAATGAAAAATCATTTTTTGTTCAAAGATGGTTTCCTAGGCTTGGCCAGGTCTGCAAAGTTGACTTTTTAATTTCATGAATTTTATGAATTTTTTATTAATTTTTTAGAGAAAATGTGATTAAAAATCAGGTGTCACAGCTGCCCCTCTTTGAAAGGAGCTTGGTAAAGGTTCATTTCAAAAACGAGATGACACCTGAATCCTAATCGACTCAAGACAAAAATAAAAAGTTGTGACATTTGATCTCTAATACCTCTCTGTGTAAGCTCTGACCTGGATGGCTTGAGGAGGCTCTTATGAAGTGAGGGAGAGATCGAGAGGAGAGCTTACCTGCGCTTATCTACCCGTCGTATGGCTTTTGCCTAACATGAATTCTCTTTGAACAGTCACCAAAGATTCATTCTGAGAATACTTTGGGTAGGATGAGCTTTGACCCGTATGGTAAGTCAACCCATGGCAGAGTTCCTAATGAAAGGACTTAGTGGTGATCTATCCTATTTAGAGGATTCACCTGCATTTTGACTCGTATGGTGGGTCATACATGACAAAATCGTGATGAAAGGATTCTATTGAGCGGTTTACCTGATGTCGGGTTCACCGAAGAAATGCCTGTAAAAAGGACTTGGTGCCTGTAGAAAGGACTTAGTGCCCGTAGGAAGGACTTTTGTGCCTGTTGGGGTGCATGGGCTTAGCATGGACGCCCATGTAGGGAATCACACCCCATGCCACTAAAGATAACCGCCGCTGAGCAGTTATCGTTGGTTTTGAATTATATTGAAAAGATACGTATCTTTTCAGATAAAACCATTATCTCTCGAAAGAACGATCGTCAGTTTTCTCTTCGTCGACGAAGCAACAACAGAGAACGACGACACTCCAAGTGCTCTCGAATCTGTAAGGCCGACTCTTAATCTGTGAAAACTAATAAGGTACACTCCAAATTTTGTGACGCCCCTTCGATCAGTGTTTCAACTATTCTGGGCTTGATCTTCCGCTGCGACTTCTTAGGAATTAGTTTCCTTCATTGGTGTCAGAGCGTAGAGTTGTTGTTTTCCTGATCGCGTGTTCACCGATTGAATTTCGTTTGTAAATTGTTTGTGTTTCGTCGGTACTATTCATGCCTTTCTGTGATTGACTCATTTGTTAAATGTGTAATCTAAATACATGGTTAGGAAGTAAACATCGATACGAGTCTAATGAGTGGTCACCCTCGCCGAAGGAGGCCAGCTGAAGCCTCACGCACCACATGCGCCGTGGCGAGGCGTGACTCTAGGGTACTGAAACAAACAATTGTATTTTTTGTGAAATTTGGTTTAACAAAAATATATTTTAACTATACCATTAGGACGAGGTTAGCCAGACGAGCATTTTAAGTGCTCGAACTCACCAGAGGACAGCAGAAGTGCTACACGCGCCACCGAGACGATGCGCGTGGGCCTTACGTGTCACGCCCCAAACCCTACGAGCTCGCGACATCCCTGTTTCATACAATGAATCTGCGTGCGCCTAGCCTACGATCAGCGACGGCCCAAGATGCCCATCGCGGCCAAACGACGCTTTTGCCAGACAACAACCTGCGGAAGCTCATCTAATAAACCCATACATACTTACACACGATAATGGGGTAGAAATGAAGCGCTCAAAGACTAACATTTTATAAACAGGGTAAGCGTTAGGTACAGACCCCAAAGAAACCAAAATACAGATACTGACCCAAAGTCCTACGCTCTACCCTGTATCTCCCACCTAGACTCCACGTCTGATGACGTTACTCCTTCGGCTCAAACTCCTCTGGATCGTACTCCTCCTCGGGGTCGTCCTCTTCCTCAGGCTTCGGAGAGGAAGGCTCGGTATCCATGGGCTCGCCCTCGGCATGGCCGTCGATCGCCGACTGTCCTGGGGACGGAAGCTCCTCTATCGGCTCCGGTCTATCACCCCACCCTCATAGTCAGCAGGTCAAAGGGTAGTGGGGTCGTCCTCCATGGGTATCGGGGCATCTCGCTTAGGACGCCCAAAGCCAAACTCTCCCTCTCGCATCCAACCTCGAATCTATAAGGGACAAAAGGGGACCGCCCTGATCCACCCATATGGTAGTCAGTCGTCTGCGCCAGAGTGTAGCATTCTCGTCAAAATGGTCAGTGACCTCCGACTCCATCTGAACTGGCAGACCAAAAAGCACCGGGGGTGCAGCCATCACTGGGGTCTGGGATCTGAAAAGGTTGGCAACCACCGCCAGTGAGTCGAGGACTCAGTAAGCTCACCACTAATCCTAGCGTAGGATAGGGTATACTAGCAGGTTTGGCTCCTAACCAATAGTCTAGGGCTCCTGGTTACCTCATCCGGGGCCCACTCTCACGAACGATAGACAACAGTTCAAGGCTCGAACTAACAGTAACCATGCAATAGCAAGATATAAATACCACACGCATGAGGCGAGAAATCAACAATCAATACCAATGAACAATATGTAATGCCAAATACACAATCAGTCAACCTCATACGACCTAGATGAATCCAGCCCGCGTCTCATACGCATCAGGCTCGTGTCCCAACCCGCGTGTGGTACGCCTCAGGTTGACACGCTTATCTCTCCACTTCCCTGCGTAAACACGCATCAGGGCCGACCTCCCCCTTATCGCCCCAGACAACAGGGTACCCCATGCCATGCTCAAGATTCATTAATACCAGGGCATATCGTACAATGCAGTACACAGGCCACATAATTCCAGACAGACATTCAGTGGCAGAAATCGAACATGGCATGCCAAATCAATTCATTGTATCATTCTCTACACATGCAATACGCGCCCTTGAGACATAGGTATCTCCCTTATACGGATCTCATCAGAGGGACCTCAGTTAGTACCCTGTCCCAGTTCTACAAAGGTTCACGTGTTTAAGCCCCGACCTCGTCTCAAGGTTTCATTCGCAATTAAGTCTCATTGGGTCTCATTCGTAGATTTCCTGTCATCGGGCTCATCACATTCATTTCTCACATGAAATCCATTTCTCTAATTCCAGCCAATTTGGGCCTAAATTTCAATTAGGGCCCATTAGCCCAATTTGGTCCAACCACACTCGTGATTATAAGTTATGCTCGACCAAATATCCTCTCCTTATAATGAATATCAGTTATCCCAAATGGGCCATGTGGCCCACACACAAGCCCAAGGTCCCTTAGGGCCCAATCTAATCTTATTTGCTTAATTTAAGCCACTTTGAGTTTAGGCCCAACCAACCTTCATAGGCCCATTTTTATTATGTAGTTAATATGATTTATAGGCCCATTAATAATGAAATTTTCGTCCATGGCCCAAGGCCCATTAATCACTCAAGCCCGTTAAGCCCAATTTCACCCAATTTGGCCCAATTTGGTACCCTAAGCCCATCTACTAACTTGGGCTTTATTTCTTCCCATTTAAACCCATATGTGCAGCCCATTAAGCCTTGTATTTTCGTCCAAACTCAAGCCCATCAAAATGGACATAAGCCCATGTCCCCAAATTAACTATTTTTAGCCTAAAATGGCCCCCAAGCCCATCTACTAACTTGGCCCATTTACACGCCCCAACCTTCATACACAGCCCATTAACCACATTTCCAAGCCCAAATCAGAATTCAAATCCACGGTTAGCCCACCTTGCCCAAAAGCTCGTATTTCGTCCTAACCATTCTACGCGCGGTATTGATTTCAAACCATGCATCGACCAATCAAGCAACCAGCCTCCATACCACACATATACCTCATTCCTAGACCAAGATTAGAGGATTTGCTTACCAAGATGGGGCTGGAACAGCGACGAGTAAGACGAGGTCACCGGCGACCGTTTTGGCTCACGGCTCAAGGGGAAGGAGCGGCGTCTTCGGGGGCTGAACAAGGGTCGAGCCAGGCCGTAGCAAGCAAGCTGGAAGACAAGAATATGGCATGGATATAAGTTCTTTAGGCTCACGGGGTCAGATTTGGTCGTGGAAGGCAAGGCACAAAACTGTCCCAGAAAGACAGTTTCGTCGGCCGAAATGAAAATGCACGAATGGATGCCCAAATGATATCGGATCGGAGCGAAATCAATTCTATGAACTCACCTCGGATGGACCTACGACATATCCAAAATTCAGGACGATCCAACGGTTGAGTTTCTGTGGGCGGCCGTTTGAAGTTGGGGCTGCTGCAGGGAAGTCCGCCCAGCATAGGGTCACGGTTTGGCTTGATTTTGAGGGGGTTCCCGGCAATCTTGGAAGAGGCTTGTAGATATTCGAAGCCCTTTGTCTTACGGTCGCGTGGGAGGAAACGGGGAGTCGTTTGGACTCCGGACGACTCCGAACGGGCCACGGGCCGTTTGCCGTCCGGCGCATGCTGCAGGCCGAGAAGACGCGCGGAAGAGAGGGCTTCGGGAGAGAGAGAGAGAAGAAGGAATTGGCTGAAAATATGGAGAGTGAGGGGAAGAGAGAGAAGATTATAGAGATTATAATGGGGAAAAAATAAAATAAATAAAATAAAATAATAAAAATTGAATAATTAATGGAGTTGGTAATGGGATTATATGACATGAAAGATGTACTTGACATGAGTTGACTTGATTGACTTGCATTGGAAATTGTGCCATGATTGACATCTTGAATGATTGATTTAACATGTGATTGATGTGACATTTGATGTGACATCGCCTCGAAATGCGTGCCAAATGCACCGATCGGGTCCCGAGCGCGAACGGATTTCAGACTGGAATTGGGATCGTTCTACTGTGTTCACTCTAAAATAATTCTATCTGATCTAATTCTAAGGACTGAGCATTTCCGGGGGCATTTGGTAATTTTCCATTCACGTCTTGCTTCGCGACGTGCACCCCCTGTCTGTCCTTCTGGCCACGTTTCTGCCACTCATTCCAATTCTCCATCGTGACTGCCTTAGTGATTCGATTGTCCAAGGTCGGAATTCATTTTGTGGTCAATTTCATTGAATGACGACTCTGTCGAATTCTCAGACCAACGGGCGGCTGTTTAGGAAATCTGTCCTAGATAGCCATTCCCCTTTGGTTAGTCGGCCCAGGGTAGCTAATCCTGAGTGAGTATCGAGTAGAGCGTATTAATGAAGTATTTCCATTCATTTTGAGATCCCGACAATTGGGTCGAATTTTTTGACTGTCACATTACGCGCCCATGTGCGTGGCCAAAAAAAAAAGTTGGAGTGGGGGGTGCAGAATGTGGTTACTGGGTTTTGAACCCACGACCTTCCCCATGGGCTTTAGGGGCCTAGACCACTTGGCCACCTTGTCTTTGGTGTTAAATATCTGCACGCTTTTTATTTAAAGAAAAACATGCGTGCACGATCCCTTGAGCCCGCGTGCGATGGGCCTAGCCTGCGTGCGAAGGGCCCAGCCCAAATCCTTTTGACTGTTGACCCGTTTGACCGTCGACCATTGACCCATTGACCAGTTTGACCGTTGACTTTGACCTGTTGACCAAAAAAATAAATAAAATAATAAAATAATAATAAATAATAAAAAAATAAAAAGGTCTATCTTTAGGGACTTGCATGACATTTAATTAGCATTTTTTTTAATTACGATATGTTCATAATTATTGCTTAAATGATGGATTTTAGTAATCCAGTTTGTTCCGTATTCGTTGCAGGAACAATGTCATCAAGACCAGGACCTAGTACAGGATGGTATAGGCATAAAATGCAAACACCTATAAGGAGAGGTACACCTCAGCTAAGGCGAGAACATAATAAGAAGATTGAGTTGCACAATTATAAATAGGATAATAATAGTGATATTATATCTTATGTAAAGACGGTCAACGATATGATCCAAGAGATCATATGGAAAGGGCAAGAAATGAGTGCTGAAAATGCGTTTTATGCATTGAAGAACACTATGCCTAAGGAATGACATGGGATGATGCATCACATATGGCATGATCACGTCACTTACAAGAAGTTCGTACTGCATTTCTTGAACGAGTTTATAAGGGTTGGGGCGACGAAGACGTCGTCGCTTAGAATGAATGGGTCTTGGCGCAGACAGAATGCGCCTTGGTGTCAAACCAAGAATTTTTTGAAGGGTTTTCCAACATTACCTATTTAGGTACCTGATTTGGTTGCAAACTCTCCTGACGACCTTAAGGATTCCCTTTCTTGCACAATGAAGTGTACATGGGTTCATAGTTTTACTGAGGAAAAGGAGATAACACATGATTATATTTGAGTTTTTTTTTATTTTATGTCTTGAACCATATTGACTTTTTGTCTATTTAATGCAAATTTATATATGAATTTGTTGTAAATTGTATGTTTAAGTGAAGAGTTCTAAATAGTTTGGGTAACTTTGAAAGAACTCAATTTTTACCTAAATGATTATACTAATGACAATTTCAAACGAGGATACTTAGATAATGATTGGGAACATAGTGAACTTCGAATCTATGGCCTTATGTGAGATTGTACATTAATATAATTATTTAGTGTAAAGACAATCCATAAATATTAGGCAATATTAATTCGTACAATATGTCTAAAACACCTCAAATTCAGATATAATGGTATCTGCCTCGAAGAACATTGTGGCTGAACTCAATAAGGGCGAGAAGCTGAATGGTGACAATTATGAGATCTGGAATATGAAAATCCAGTATGTGCTAGAAGAGCTTGAGGCATTAGAAGCCCTTAACCTGTTCATGATAGAATCAGAAGATGGAACCACTACGTAGCACAGGAGGGATAAGGAGGCCTTTACTGCTTGGAAGAAGAAGAATTCTACTACTCGTATTATGTTGCTAAGCAGTATGGATAATGATATCATGCGTGAGTTTGGACAGCATGAAAATGCGAAAGATATGTGGGATGCATTGAAGGTTAGGTTTGGGCAGACATCTATCACTAAACTAAGGCAGCTCACCATCAGGTTCGACACATACAAGATGTCACATGGGCTTAATATGAAGCAGCATTTGAGGCGCATGTCGAACATGATAAGTAAGCTGAAGGATGCAGGTCACACATTATCTGACGAGCAGCAGGTGCAGGCAGTGATCCGCTCTTTGCCCCACAGTTGGCAGCACATAAAAGTCAACCTGAACCACAACGAGAATGTTAAGACCTTTGAGGATGCAATGCGCCACCTTGAGCTAGAGAAGGATCGCCTTCTGGCAAATAAGATACAGACTAATGTCTATTTTGCTAGCACTAGTTCACATGGAGCTTCGAGCTCCAAGCGCAAGCATTCTAGAGGTTTTAAGAAAGAGAAAGGTAAAGGAGCGGGACCATCTGACAGGAAACCAAAGTTTGAGAAGCATGATAAAGGGAAACGTCCCTTCAAGAAGAACATTTCTAGAATGAAATGTTATAACTGTGGCAAGAAGGGTCACTTCGCTCGTAACTGTAGCGAGCCGAAGAAGGTAGAAACCCTCAAAACACTTAGAAGTATTAGTTACGTTTCAAGTTCTATATTTCTAACCGAATCTCATCCTTTGTGGACTGTAGACTCAGAGGCCACAGACCATGTAGCCAGAGATAGGAATACCTTTGTGGAATTTCGACGAATTCCACATGGAGTTAGGTGGATCGATATAGGGAATAATTCAAGAGTTGAAGTTAAAGGAGTTAGCACATGCCAACTTATCATGCGAAGTGGTCGCACTTTGTTCCTACATGATATTCTATATGCTCTAGAGATTCGTCAAAATCTTGTCTCTGTGTTGGTTTTGGTTAAGCTCGGTTTTTGTATGAATTTTCATGACAATGGTGTGGATTTGTTGTTAGGTACAACTTTCTACGGATCAAGTTATTTTGTGGATGGCTTTATTGTGTTGGATGTTGAAAACACTAATGTGAATGTTTGTAATTCCTTGTTCACATCTACTCATTCTAGTGATAATGATGTGAACATATGGCATGCAAGACTTGGCCATATTAGTCAATAGCGTATGAATAGATAAGCCAAAGAAGGCTTAATGGGCAATATTAAGAAAGTCGAATTGCCTACTTGTGAGCATTGCCTCGTGGGAAAAACAACTCGAAAGCCATTTGGAAAAGGAGCAAGGGCTGAATTCCCATTGCAATTAATCCATACTGACATCTATGGTCCTATGAATGTTAGGGCAAGGCATAGGGCTGCTTACTTCATCACTTTTATAGATGATTTTACTCGATTTGGATATGTCTATTTGATCTCTCATAAATCTGAAGCATTAGGTTGTTTTCAAAAATTTATGACCTTAGTGGAAAATCAATTAGATAAGAAAATTATAGTGTTGAGATCTGATTGAGGTCGAGAATACTTATCTGACGAGTTCAGAAATATATGTGATAAAAAAGAATAGAAAGACAGTTGTCTATCCCATATACTCCGCAGCAAAATGGTGTTGCAGAGAGAAGAAACAGAATCCTAATGGAAATGGTTAGGTCCATGATGGCACATGCTAATTGCCCATCACCTTTTGGAGCGATGCGTTGTTGACTGCCGTCTATATATTTAATCATGTGCCTACAATGTCAGTTTCTTCCACCCCATATGAGTTGTGGACAGATCGAAAACCAGATTTAAGTTTTCTTAGACCTTGGGGTTGTGCTGCCTATACTCATGAGACCTCTCATAAATATGGAAAATTAGGTCCAAGAGGTAAAAAGAGTATTTTTATAAGATACTCAGAACACTCAAAAGGATATGTATTCATAGGCGAGCAAGAAAGTGAAAGTGTAACTGAGTTTGAATCTCGAGATGTCACGTTCTTAGAGAATGATTTTTCGAGAAAGGATAAAATAGGTGAAAACTATATCCTATTTGAGAAACTGGATCAAGATAAAAGGATAGTTGGACATAATGATCCAAGTGGGAGTAATATGAAAAGTGGGGAGTTAGGTACTAATCAGTCTCAATTGCATCCACTTGATGAGTCGATGCTGCTATCTGATCCGAGTGGGAGCGTAATGAAGAGTGAAGTACCTAGGGTACAATCTTCCTCACGACGAAGAAGTCGCAAAAGCATTCCCCGTCGATGTTTTGAGATCGAAGGGGAAGCTTTCATAATCACTCCACAAGATAAAGATGAGCCAAGGAATGTCAATGAGGTTCTATCTTGCCCTGATAAGGAAAAGTGGATGAAAGCAATGAAAGAAGAGATGGAGTCGATGAGATCAACCAGTTTCCAAACTTGGTTTGATCAAACCAAGTTTGGAAACTGGTTGATCTTCCTAAAGGACGCAGAGCCATTGGGAACAAGTGAGTTCTCAAAATAAAGCGTAAGGCTGATGGCTTGATTGAGAGACATAAGGCTCGCCTTGTGGCGAAGGGGTATAATCAATAGGAAGGAATTGACTATGAAGATACCTTTTCTCCTGTTGTAAGATTCACTTCTATTCGCCTTATTCTGGAAATAGTGGCCAACTTGGATCTTGAATTACATCAAATGGATGTAAAGACTGCTTTTCTTAATGGAGAATTAGAAGAAGAAATTTACACGGAACAACCCGTTGGGTTTATTACCAAAGGCCAAGAATATAAAGCATGTCAACTTTTGAGATCGATATATGGCCTCAAGCAGTCTTCAAGATAATGGTATATATGCTTTCATAATGCCTAATGGCATATGATTTTGAGATGATTCATGAAGATAATTGTGTATATGTCAAAAGATCCAAATGCCATTTTGTAATCTTATCATTATACGTTGATGATATACTTATTGCTGGAAGCAATATGGAGTTTGTCAAGACAGTCAAAAGTTGGCTATCTTCTAATTTCGAAATGAAAGACATAGGCGAAGCTACGTACATTCTTGGAGTTAAGATCTCGAGAGATCGTTCGAAAGGGTTGTTATCTTTTTCACAAGAGACATACATAAATAAAGTCCTTGAGCGATTTCGTATGCAAGATAGTAAACCCATTGATTCTCCTATTGCAAAAGGTGAAAGTCTGAGCTGCAGAATGTGTCCTAAGACTCCACAAGAGTAAGAAAGAATGAAAAGTGTTCCTTATGCGAGTGCCGTTGGAAGCTTAATGTACGCTATGATGTGTACTAGACCTGATATTTGTTATGCAATTAGATTGGTGAGTAGATACTAA
>JAGVVM010022078.1:0-10192 GCA_019149425.1 Psidium friedrichsthalianum
ACGATAATGGGTAGAAATGAAGCCGCTCAAAGACTAACATTTTAAACAGGGTAAGCGTTAGGTACAGACCCCAAAAGAAACCAAAATACAGATACTGACCCAAAGTCCTACGCTCTACCCTGTATCTCCAACCTAGACTCCACGTCTGATGACGTTACTCCTTCGGCTCAAACTCCTCTGGATCGTACTCCTCCTCGGGGTCGTCCTCTTCCTCAGGCTTCGGAGAGGAAGGCTCGGTATCCATGGGCTCGCCCTCGGCATGGCCGTCGATCGCCGACTGTCCTGGGGACGGAAGCTCCTCTATCGGCTCCGGGTCTATCACCCACCCTCATAGTCAGCAGGTCAAAGGGTAGTGGGGTCGTCCTCCATGGGTATCGGGGCATCTCGCTTAGGACGCCCAAAGCCAAACTCTCCCTCTCGCATCCAGCCTCGAATCTATAAGGGACAAAAAGGGGACCGCCCTGATCCACCCATATGGTAGTCAGTCGTCTGCGCCAGAGTGTAGCATTCTCGTCAAAATGGTCAGTGACCTCCGACTCCATCTGAACTGGCAGACCAAAAAGCACCGGGGGTGCAGCCATCACTGGGGTCTGGGATCTGAAAAGGTTGGCAACCACCGCCAGTGAGTCGAGGACTCAGTAAGCTCACCACTATCCTAGCGTAGGATAGGGTATACTAGCAGGTTTGGCCTCTAACCAATAGTCTAGGGCTCCTGGTTACCTCATCCGGGGCCCACTCTCACGAAGGATAGACAACAGTTCAAGGCTCGAACTAACAGTAACCATGCAATAGCAAGATATAAATACCACACGCATGAGGCGAGAAATCAACAATCAATACCAATGAACAATATGTAATGCCAAATACACAATCAGTCAACCTCATACGACCTAGATGAATCCAGCCCGCGTCTCATATGCATCAGGCTCGTGTCCCAACCCGCGTGTGGTACGCCTCAGGTTGACACGCTTATCTCTCCACTTCCCTGCGTAAACACACATCAGGGCCGACCTCCCCCTTATCGCCCCAGACAACAGGGTACCCCATGCCATGCTCAAGATTCATTAATACCAGGGCATATCGTACAATGCAGTACACAGGCCACATAATTCCAAACAGACATTCAGTGGCAGAAATCGAACATGGCATGCCAAATCAATTCATTGTATCATTCTCTACACATGCAATACGCGCCCTTAAGACATAGGTATCTCCCTTATACGGATCTCATCAGAGGGACCTCAGTTAGTACCCTGTCCCAGTTCTACAAAGGTTCACGTGTTTAAGCCCCGACCTCGTCTCAAGGTTTCATTCGCAATTAAGTCTCATTGGGTCTCATTCGTAGATTTCCTGTCATCGGGCTCATCACATTCATTTCTCACATGAAATCCATTTCTCTAATTCCAGCCAATTTGGGCCTAAATTTCAATTAGGGCCCATTAGCCCAATTTAGGTCCAACCACACTCGTGATTATAAGTTATGCTCGACCCAAATATCCTCTCCTTATAATGAATATCAGTTATCCCAAATGGGCCATGTGGCCCACACACAAGCCCAAGGTCCCTTAGGGCCCAATCTAATCTTATTTGCTTAATTTAAGCCAACTTTAGTTTAGGCCCAACCAACCTCATAGGCCCATTTTTATTATGTAGTTAATATGATTTATAGGCCCATTAATAATGAATTTTCGTCCATGGCCCAAGGCCCATTAATCACTCAAGCCCGTTAAGCCCAATTTCACCCAATTTGGCCCAATTTGGTACCCTAAGCCCATCTACTAACTTGGGTTTATTTCTTCCCATTTAAACCCATATGTGCAGCCCATTAAGCCTTGTATTTTCGTCCAAACTCAAGCCATCAAAATGGACATAAGCCCATGTCCCCAAATTAACTATTTTTAGCCTAAATGGCCCCCAGCCATCTACTAACTTGGCCATCATTTTACACGCCCCAACCTTCATACACACCCCATTAACCACATTTCCAAGCCCAAATCAGAATTCCAAGATCCACGATTAGCCCACCTTGCCCAAAAGCTCGTATTTTCGTCCTAACCATTCTACGCGCGGTATTGATTTCAAACCATGCATCGACCAATCAAGCAACCAGCCTCCATACCACACATATACCTCATTCCTAGACCAAGATTAGAGGATTTGCTTACCAAGATGGGGCTGGAACAGCGACGAGTAAGACGAGGTCACCGGCGACCGTTTTGGCTCACGGCTCAAGGGGAAGGAGCGGCGTCTTCGGGGGCTGAACAAGGGTCGAGCCAGGGCCGTAGCAAGCTGGAAGAAGAATATGGCATGGATATAAGTTCTTTTAGGCTCACGGGGTCAGATTTGGGTCGTGGAAGGCAAGGCACAAAACTGTCCCGAAAGACAGTTTCGTCGGCCGAAATGAAAATGCACGAATGGATGCCCAAGATATCGGATCGGAGCGAAATCAAATTCTATGAACTCACCTCGGATGGGGCTACGACATATCCAAAATTCAGGACGATCCAACGGTTGAGTTTCTGTGGGCGGCCGTTTGAAGTTGGGCTGCTGCAGGGAAGTCCGCCCAGCATAGGGTCACGGTTTGGCTTGATTTTGAGGGGGTTCCCGGCCGAATCTTGGGAAGAGGCTTGTAGATATTTGAAGCCTTTGTCTTACGGTCGCGTGGGAGGAAACGGGGAGTCGTTTGGACTCCGGACGACTCCGAACGGGCCGTTTCCGTCCGGGCGCCCGCTGCAGGCCGAGAAGACGCGCGGGAAGGAGAGGGCTTCGGGAGAGAGAGAGAGAAAGAGAGGAATTGGCTGAAAATATGGAGAGTGAGGGGAGAGAGAGAAGATTATAGAGATTATAATGGGGAAAAATAAAAAAAAAAATAAAATAAAAAAAAAAAATAAAAATGATAATTAATGGAGTTGGTAATGGGATTATATGACATGAAAGATGTACTTGACATGAGTTGACTTGATTGACTTGCATTGGAAATTGTGCCATGATTGACATCTTGAATGATGATTTGACAATGTGATTGATGTGACATTTGATGTGACATCGCCTCGAAATGCGTGCCAAATGCACCGATCGGGTCCCGAGCGCGAACGGATTTCAGACTGGAATTGGGATCGTTCTACTGTGGCCACTCTAAAATAATTCTATCTGGTCTAATTCTAAGGACTGAGCATTTACCGGGGGCATTTCGGTAATTTTCCATTCACGTCTTGCTTCGCGACGTGCACCCCTGTCTGTCCTTCTGGCCACGTTTCTGCCACTCATTCCAATTCTCCATCGTGACTACCTTAGTGATTCGATTGTCCAAGGTCGGAATTCATTTTGTGGTCAATTTCATTGAATGACGACTCTGTCGAATTCTCAGACCACGGGCGCTGTTTAGGAAATCTGTCCTAGATAGCCATTCCCCTTTGGTTAGTCGGCCCAGGGTAGCTAATCCTGAGTGAGTATCGAGTAGAGCGTATTAATGAAGTATTTCCATTCATTTTGAGATCCCGACAATTGGGTCGAATTTTTTGACTGTCACATTACGCGCCCATGTGCGTGGCCAAAAAAAAAAGTTGGAGTGGGGGGTGCAGAATGTGGTTACTGGGTTTGAACCACGACCTTCCCCATGGGCTTTAGGGGCCCAGACCACTTGGCCACCTTGTCTTTGGTGTTAAATATCTGCACGGTCTTTTTATTTAAAGAAAAACATGCGTGCACAATCCCTTGAGCCCGCGTGCGATGGGCCTAGCCTGCGTGCGAAGGGCCCAGCCCAAATCCTTTTGACTGTTGACCCGTTTGACCGTCGACCATTGACCCATTGACCAGTTTGACCGTTGACTTTGACCTGTTGACCAAAAAAATAAATAAAATAATAAAATAATAATAAATAATAAAAAATAAAAAGGTCTATCTTTAGGGACTTGCATGACATTTAATTAGCATTTTTTTTAATTACGATATGTTCTAATTATTGCTTAAATGATGGATTTTAGTAATCCAGTTTGTTCCGTATTCGTTGCAGGAACAATGTCATCAAGACCAGGACCTAGTACAGGATGGTATAGGCATAAAATGCAAACACCTATAAGGAGAGGTACACCTCAGCTAAGGCGAGAACATAATAAGAAGATTGAGTTGCACAATTATAAATAGGATAATAATAGTGATATTATATCTTATGTAAAGACGGTCAACGATATGATCCAAGAGATCATATGGAAAGGGCAAGAAATGAGTGCTGAAAATGCGTTTTGCATTGAAGAACACTATGCCTGAGGAATGACATGGGATGATGCATCACATATGGCATGATCACGTCACTTACAAGAAGTTCGTACTGCATTTCTTGAACGAGTTTATAAGGGTTGGGGCGACGAAGACGTCGTCGCTTAGAATGAATGGTCTTGGCGCAGACAGAATGCGCCTTGGTGTCAAACCAAGAATTTTTGAAGGGTTTTCAACATTACCTATTTGGTACCTGATTTGGTTGCAAACTCTCCTGACGACCTTAAGGATTCCCTTTCTTGCACAATGAAGTGTACATGGGTTCATAGTTTTACTGAGGAAAGGAGATAACACATGATTATATTTGAGTTTTTTTTTATTTTATGTCTTGAACCATATTGACTTTTTGTCTATTTAATGCAAATTTATATATGAATTTGTTGTAAATTGTATGTTTAAGTGAAGAGTTCTAAATAGTTTGGGTAACTTTGAAAGAACTCAATTTTTACCTAAATGATTATACTAATGACAATTTCAAACGAGGATACTTAGATAATGATTGGGAACATAGTGAACTTCGAATCTATGGCCTTATGTGAGATTGTACATTAATATAATTATTTAGTGTAAAGACAATCCATAAATATTAGGCAATATTAATTCGTACAATATGTCTAAAACACCTCAAATTCAGATATAATGGTATCTGCCTCGAAGAACATTGTGGCTGAACTCAATAAGGGCGAGAAGCTGAATGGTGACAATTATGAGATCTGGAATATGAAAATCCAGTATGTGCTAGAAGAGCTTGAGGCATTAGAAGCCCTTAACCTGTTCATGATAGAATCAGAAGATGGAACCACTACGCAGCACAGGAGGGATAAGGAGGCCTTTACTGCTTGGAAGAAGAAGAATTCCACTACTCGTATTACGTTGCTAAGCAGTATGGATAATGATATCATGCGTGAGTTTGGACAGCATGAAAATGCGAAAGATATGTGGGATGCATTGAAGGTTAGGTTTGGGCAGACATCTATCACTAAACTAAGGCAGCTCACCATCAGGTTCGACACATACAAGATGTCACATGGGCTTAATATGAAGCAGCATTTGAGGCGCATGTCGAACATGATAAGTAAGCTGAAGGATGCAGGTCACACATTATCTGACGAGCAGCAGGTGCAGGCAGTGATCCGCTCTTTGCCCCACAGTTGGCAGCACATAAAAGTCAACCTGAACCACAACGAGAATGTTAAGACCTTTGAGGATGCAATGCGCCACCTGAGCTAGAGAAGGATCGCCTTCTGGCAAATAAGATACAGACTAATGTCTATTTTGCTAGCACTAGTTCACATGAGCTTCGAGCTCCAAGCGCAAGCATTCTAGAGGTTTTAAGAAAGAAAAGGTAAAGGAGCGGGACCATCTGACAGGAAACCAAAGTTTGAGAAGCATGATAAAGGGAAACGTCCCTTCAAGAAGAACATTTCTAGAATGAAATGTTATAACTGTGGCAAGAAGGGTCACTTCGCTCGTAACTGTAGCGAGCCGAAGAAGGTAGAAACCCTCAAAACACTTAGAAGTATTAGTTACGTTTCAAGTTCTATATTTCTAACCGAATCTCATCCTTTGTGGACTGTAGACTCAGAGGCCACAGACCATGTAGCCAGAGATAGGAATACCTTTGTGGAATTTCGACGAATTCCACATGGAGTTAGGTGGATCGATATAGGGAATAATTCAAGAGTTGAAGTTAAAGGAGTTAGCACATGCCAACTTATCATGCGAAGTGGTCGCACTTTGTTCCTACTGATATTCTATATGCTCTAGAGATTCGTCAAATCTTGTCTCTGTGTTGGTTTTGGTTAAGCTCGGTTTTTGTATGAATTTTCATGACAATGGTGTGGATTTGTTGTTAGGTACAACTTTCTACGGATCAAGTTATTTTGTGGATGGCTTTATTGTGTTGGATGTTGAAAACACTAATGTGAATGTTTTGTAATCCTTGTTCACATCTACTCATTCTAGTGATAATGATGTGACATATGGCATGCAAGACTTGGCCATATTAGTCAATAGCGTATGAATAGATAAGCCAAAGAAGGCTTAATGGGCAATATTAAGAACGTCGAATTGCCTACTTGTGAGCATTGCCTCGTGGGAAAACAACTCGAAAGCCATTTGGAAAGGAGCAAGGGCTGAATTCCCATTGCAATTATCCATACTGACATCTATGGTCCTATGAATGTTAGGGCAAGGCATAGGGCTGCTTACTTCATCACTTTTATAGATGATTTTACTCGATTTGGATATGTCTATTTGATCTCTCATAATCTGAAGCATTAGTTGTTTTCAAAATTTATGACCTTAGTGGAAATCAATTAGATAAGAAAATTATGTGTTGAGATCTGATTGAGGTCGAGAATACTTATCTGACGAGTTCAGAAATATATTGTGATAAAAAGGAATAGAAAGACAGTTGTCTATCCCATATACTCCGCATCAAAATGGTGTTGCAGAGAGAAGAAACAGAATCCTAATGGAAATGGTTAGGTCCATGATGGCACATGCTAATTGCCCTATCACCTTTTGGAGGGCGATGCGTTTGTTTACTGCCGTCTATATATTTAATCATGTGCCTACAATGTCAGTTTCTTCCACCCATATGAGTTGTGGACAGGATCGAAAACCAGATTTAAGTTTTCTTAGACCTTGGGGTTGTGCTGGCCTATACTCATGAGACCTCTCATAAATATGGAAAATTAGGTCCAAGAGGTAAAAAGAGTATTTTTATAAGATACTCAGAACACTCAAAGGATTGTATTCATAGGCGAGCAAGAAAGTGAAGTGTAACTGAGTTTGAATCTCGAGATGTCACTTCTTAGAGAATGATTTTCGAGAAAGGATAAAATAGGTGAAAACTATATCCTATTTGAGAAACTGGATCAAGATAAAGGATAGTTGGACATAATGATCAAGTGGGAGTAAGTAAAAAAGTGGGGAGTTCGGAGGTACTAATCAGTCTCAATTGCATCCACTTGATGAGTCGATGCTGCTATCTGATCCGAGTGGGAGCGTAAGAAGAGTGAAGTACCTAGGGTACATTCTTCCTCACGACGAAGAAGTCGCAAAAAGCATTCCCCGTCGATGTTTTTAGATCGAAGGGGAAGCTTTCATAATCACTCCACAAGATAAGATGAGCCAAGGAATGTCTGAGGTTCTATCTTGCCTGATAAGGAAAAGTGGATGAAAGCCAATGAAAGAAGAGATGGAGTCGATGAGATCAACCTTTCCAAACTTGGTTTGATCAAACCAAGTTTGGAAACTGGTTGATCTCATCGCTCCATCTCTTTCTTTCATTGCTTTCATCCACTTTTCCCTTTATCAGGTGCAGATGAACCTCATTGACATTTCCTTGGCTCATCTTTAATCTTGTGGAGTGACATGAAAGCTCCCTTCGATCTCAAACATCGACGTGGAATGCTTTTGCGACTTCTTCGTCGTGGGAAAGATTGTACCCTAGGTACCTTCACTCTTCTTACGCTCGCCACTCGGATCGATAGCAGCATCGACTCATCAAAGTGGATGCAATTGAGACTGATTAGTTAACCTAACCCCCACTTTTCATTTACTCCCCTTGGATCATTATGTCCAACTATCCTTTTATCTTGATCCAGTTTCTCAAATAGGATATAGTTTTCACTATTTTATCCTTTTCTCGAAAAATCATTCGCTAGACGTGACAATCTCGAGATTCAAACTCAGTTACACTTTCACTTTCTCTCGCCTATGAATACCATATCTCTTTTGAGTGTTTCTGAGTATCTTATAAAATACTCTTTTCCTCTTGGACCTATTTTCCATATTTATGAAGGTCTCATGAGTATAGGCAGCACAACCCCAAGGTCTAAGAAAACTTAAATCTGGTTTTCGATCTGTCCACAACTCATATGGGTGGAAGAAACTGCTTGTAGGCACAGATTAAATATATAGACGGCAGTCAACACGCATCGCTCCAAACGGTGAATGGGCAAATTAGCATGTGCCATCATGGACCTAACCTTTCCATTAGGATTCTGTTTCTTCTCATCTGCAACACCATTTTGCTGCGAGTATATGGGATAGACAACTGTCTTTCTATTTCTTTTCCGTTTTTTTTTTTATCACATATATTTCTGAACTCTCAGATAAGTATTCTCGACTCAATCAGATCTCAACACTTTAATTTTCTTATCTAATTGATTTTTCCACTAAGGTCATAAATTTTTGAAAACATCCTGATGCTTCAGATTTATGAGAGATCAAATAGACATATCCAAATCAGTAAATCATCTATAAAAGTGATGGAAGTAAGCATCCCGCCGCTATGCCTTGCCCTAACATTCATAGGACCATAGATGTCAGTATGGATTAATTGCAATGGAAATTCAGCCCTTGCTCCTTTTCCAAATGGCTTTCGAGTTGTTTTTCACGAGGCAATGCTCACAAGTAGGCATTCGACTTTCTTAATATTGCCCATTAAGCCTTACTTTGGCTTATCTATTCATCGCTATTGACGAATATGGCCAGTCCTTGCATGCCATATGTTCACATCATTTCACTAGAATGAGTAATGTGAACAAGGAATTACAAACATTCACATTAGTGTTTTTCAACTCCAACACAATAAAGCCTCACAAAATAACTTGATCCGTAGAAAGTTGTACCTACAACAAATCCACACCATTGTCATGAAAATTCATACAAAAACCGAGCTTAACCAAAACCAACACAGAGACAAGATTTTTGACGACTCTCTAGAGCATATAGAATATCATGTAAGGAACAAAGTGCGACCACTTCGCATGATAAGTTGGCATGTGCTAACTCCTTTAACTTCAACTCTTGAATTATTCACTATATCGATCCACCTAACTCCATGTGGGAATTCGTCGAAATTCCAAATTATCCTATCTCTGGCTACATTGTCTGTGGCCTCTGAGTCTACAGTCCACAAAGGATGAGATTCGGTTAGAAATATAGAACTTGAAACGTAACTAATACGTTCTAAGTGTTTTGAGGGTTTCTACCTTCTTCGGCTCGCTACAGTTACAGCGAAGTGACCCTTCTTGCCACAGTTATAACATTTCATTCTAGAAATGTTCTTCTTGAAGGGACGTTCCCTTTATCATGCTTCTCAAACTTTGGTTTCCTGTCAGATGGTCCGCTCCTTTACCTTTCGCTTTCTAAACCTAGAAAATGCTTGCGCTTGGAGCTCGAAGCTCCATGTGACTAGTGCTAGCAAATCGACATTAGTCTGTATCTTATTTGCAGAAGGCGATCCTTCTCTAGCTCAAGGTGGCGCATTGCATCCTCAAGGTCTTAACATTCTCGGTGTGGTTCAGGTTGACTTTATGTGCTTCCAAACTGTGGGTGCACAGAGCGGATCACTGCCTGCCACGCTGCTCTTCAGATACGTGTGAACTGCATCCTTCAGCTTACTTATCATGTTCGACATGCGCGCTCAAATGCTGCTTCATATTAACCCATGTGACATCTTGTATGTTGTCGAACCTGCATGGTGATAGCTGCTTAGTTTAGTGATAGATGTCTCCCAACCTAACCTTCATGCATCCCACATATCTTTCCGCATTTTCATGCTGTCCAAACTCACGCTGATTTCATTATCCTACTCTTAGCACATAATACGAGTAGTAGAATTCTTCTTCTTCAAGGCAGTAAAGGCTCCTTATCCCTCCTTGTGCTCCGTAGTGGTTCCCTCTTCTGATTCTATCCATGAACAGGTTAAGGTCTTCTAATGCCTCAACTCTTCGAGCACATCTGGATTTTCATATTCCAATGCTCATAATTGGTCACCATTCGCTTCTCGCCCTTATTGAGTTCAGCCACAATGTTCTTCGAGGCATACCTAGTTATCTGAATTTGAGGTGTTTTAGACTATTGTACACGAATTTAATATTGCTATATTTATGATTTGTCC
>JAGVVM010022079.1:0-20974 GCA_019149425.1 Psidium friedrichsthalianum
GGAGGTGGTGGCAGAGGCATGATTTTATTGGCATCTCTTCCATCTGTGTCAACTTAAAACATTATTACTACTTTGTTCTGCATTTGTTGGAGAAGACACAGATTGCTTTTAGTCAAGCTATTATTGGTGAACCTACAAAGCTCACCACATCCTGTGCATCTTCACCTGAAAACAAAGCTAATCTCGTATTTAGTTATCGACCATGAACCAGCGGAAAAACTGAGATTTACAACATGCACTACTAAAATCTACAATTTCTGCCAGTAGCGTTTCCATAAAATAAGCAAGTGCAAAGCAGCTCAGACACAACTAAATCATGGATCCCTACTAATGCAGTCCAAGCACATCATCTTAATGTCTAGATCATCAATCGTAGAATATAAGTAAAGGCAGAATCACAATTTCTTAGATGCAGAACCAAAAAGAACTTTAGTGCAAGTGAAATTACCGAAAGACAAGAGGCCAGAAGAGCATCACATGCCAAACTAATGCAAACTGAGTATTATATATGAATCCTATACCACAATTCCAGTCATTAATTTGGCTAGCTTCTTCTGCACACTACAGATGTCTTACGATTAACATCTTGAAATCCAGATCAAATTGTTCAACTGAATGTAGCATTTCCAGTAAAATAAGCAAGTGCAAAGCAGTCAGACTCAATTAAATCGGATCCCCAGGAATGGAGTCCACAGCACGTATCTTTATGTCTAGATCGTCAATCTTAGAATATAAGAAAAGGCAGAATCACAATTTCTCGAATTCAGAACCACAAAAGACTTTAGTGCAAGTGGAAATTACCCAAAAACAAGAGGCGAAAAAAGCATCAGGCCAAACTAATCCAAACAGGGTGTTATTATATATGAATACCATATCAGAGTTCCCAGTCATTAATTTGGCTAGCTTCTTCCTCACACTACAGATGTGTTAATATTAACATCCTGAAATCCAGATCAAACTGTTCAACTGAATGTGACAATCACACATCATTACTCTCTTCACAAGGATCGAGTACGATGCGAGCATCTGAAAACAGAGGACAACATGAACCCAGAAAACAATCTAACCTTTGCCATTGCCCACATACATAACCCAACCAAAAACTGCCGCGGATATCAAGCACAGGAAGAGCATGCCCACTTTCTTCCTGCCGGCGAATTGACGATCCAGTGAAACAGCCTCTCCTTCTCCTTTGGCATCTTGCTCGGCTTCCGGGGCAGCGACGGAGGCGGCGGCGTAGTTTGGATTGGCAACCCACCGTTCTGGAGGAGCAGCTGCTGTTGTTGCAGAGAGCCATAACTACCGGAGCGGATCCCCAATGACGCTCCAGTCATTGTTCCTCCAAACCCACATGTGGCGTTATCATCTCTCTCCTCGCTCTCTCATTCAACAAATCAAACACAGAAATTCGCTCGATTCTCTGAAATCTGAGCAGAAAGAACCGACACCCACTTGGCCAAATCAGGCCAAAAAACAATGGCGCCTCAATTGCACAGAGTGCTTGCTGTTGCGATCCCAATCACAAATCACCAATTACAAATCCAGTTAAATCAAACACTCTGAGTTTATATGCTGAATTCGAGAGACCAGACGCAAGTAGGAAGATGGAATGGGCAAATCCTAACAAAAATCTTGCATTAGATATAGAAACGAAGAACGAAGGATGGAGTGAAACAGTGCAGAGAGAGACCCCGATGAAAGTGAACGAATGTGATATGGACAAATACAACAGAGCGGAAATATTGGAAATTAAAAAAAAATACAAATCTGTAGGAATCAGCAGGAGGAGATTAGGCCCGTTCGATTGCTCGTGGGTTTATTATTATTATTTTTTCCTCTATTCTGCAACGAAGCAAAATGACATTTTTATTTTCGAGGAAATCGAGGGGCTTTCAGAACAAATCTGGGGATTTTCACACACGTTCGCGTGTTATTTCATGTCTTGCTGTCTTGAGGCGGGAGGAGGATTATTAAAAAAATTGTAAAACAAAAATTAAAATATTTGCATTTAAGAAAACCCAAGCAATTTCAATGATATGACCCTATGTGCGGAGATGCCTACCGTTCATGGCGGCGATAGTTAACGCAAAATTAATTGTATCATTGCTGTAATTACCACTTATCAGCAGACATTTCTAAAATTTGGGGTCCTTCCAAATCAAATTGAATTGGGCCTCTTCCTAAGAAGCACGGACACTCTCCGAGACCTTCGTGTCGTGTCGAACACGTGTCAAGTAGCCGGCCACTCTATGACACGCGATCGACACGTAATCAGTGCTCCAGACACGCCAGTGATACGCGAGTCCATCATCTTGACATGCCATTTAGATATGCACAGAGCCAATTTTAAGCATTCTCACTAAATTATTTGGTCAAAATATACATCTATTAAGAATATAGATACTTAAGTCAAATACTCAACTATCCCAAAATTAATATACCCAACTAACCCTAAAAAAAAATCTAATCTTGAATCCCTAACAAAAAAAAACTCACCATTGATTTTTTTTATATATAGATGATAATCAATCATGTATATATAAAATATATATTTAATATATAATATGTTTGAATTCTCTATCTTTTATGAAATGACGTGTTGGCGTGTAGTGTCGCGTATCGATTTTGATGCTACTTAGCCTCGTAATTTCTGCTAATTTCGTATTTGCTAGGAGAATCTTCTCGAAAAGTCATGCAAAACGATAAAAAAAAAATATATCCTGTGGCGATTTAATAATATTCTCTTTCAAAGTTTTGCCCCAAATTTTTAATGATTACTTAATTAATTAAAATTTTAAAAGGCGAAAATCATATTTTAACCGAAAACGAGAATGTCACCTAAATACATTGCACGATGGTTTGCAAAAAGGCCATTCAATTGGCAGTCACAAGATATGGCAGCAAGGCCAATGGAATCTTAAGAGAATTAAATTCATGCAGCTGAATAGACATATTCATTGTCGGAGTCCAAAAGGGCAAAAAAGGAGAAAAAAAAAAGGAAGGAAAAGGCCAATAATGAATCGGGTAAAGCTCAAAATCAAAAGATGACTCTTTTCACAATCCAATTGAAAACACAGGATTGGAATTTGAAATTCTTTTTGGATTTAATTGGGCAAGGCCGTGCCCTTCGAAAATTCGGTTTGAAAAATGTCGAATGCGAGACGAAAAATCGGAAAGACGCGCGACGAACGGATGTGGTTTTCCTTTGGCGTGGGCATTTACCTGTTTTCATGATGATATATTATAATTTTCGTACGTGATGAATCTTAATTGCGATTGAAATTTGCATAACTTTAGAGTACATCTAATGAATAGATGAGGCCGAAGTACAAAAATCATTTCCTACTGATGTAGGATATTTTTTTCTTTTTTTTTACACATGTGATGTTTGGAGATGGGTTTTAATCTTGAAAAGTTAGGGAATCCATCAACGCCTAAATCGTTAGGCCACAAATTGTTGGCATTATACATCTTCCCAAAATTGCAATTATATTATTTGGAATTAAACCCGGTTCTTAGGTTGACCTTGGAACTGGCCGATTTTGTTTCAGGCTAATCCAAATGTGATCGGGAACCGATTATGACAAAGTAGGTTTCAAGTTCTTTGTTTAGAACCTACTGACACGAATGATCTTAATTTATGCACATATAAAACATTAGAACTAGATGGACAGCGTTAATGGCAAAAGAAATTAGAGGGACACCCAAAGATCTGCCAAATCTAAGAGCTCAGAGGGATTAAAATTATTTTCAATAGATTTTTTTTTCACTCTTTTTTGAGCGATAGCTTTAAAAATTGTCGATGAGGATAAAAAACCGGTAACAAATAACGATAATGTGAAGGGATTATCGCAAAATATATATATATATATATAACTTTGCAGAATGTTGAGAAAATAGTTTAATCTTCTAATAATGAGGATTTAAATTAAATGAAAGTCAATTACTTACAATATATGAAATATTTTCTCACTTAGACTTTGTCCGGACGGTGATCTTTCACCTCGTAAAAGTTCCCCACAACTCACGAGTCAATAGCCGGCCAAAATAATCGTAATATTACTTACAAAAATAAATGAATGAAAAATATTTTCTTCATCCAAAAAAAAATATTTAGACATAAATTATTATTGTAATGAATTTTTTTTACTGACTAATTAATTTGAGTTAACGACATAAGCGATTACTTGCAGGGAAATATCTTTTTTCACATCATTCATTCTTTGCTAAACAAATGAAGCTACATGTTTAAAAAATTTCTCGTTATCAATCATCAAATATACTTATAGCATCCAACTCAAAATTTTAACAAAACATCTGGAGGAACGAGAAAATCGATAGAACGGTAGCAACAACAACAACAGTCGTCGTCAGAAGATTGACAGGGATTGTCGAGTTCGAAATTTGACACGACTCTAATACCCCTTGGGCGAATCATCTTTTCCTAAAAGTTTAAATCCTCAGGAAAACAAAATATATATATATATATATATATATGTATAATATTCATTCCCTTTTTCTAAATTCTTTCATTCTCACTCGATTTATTAGCGATAGATTCAATTGTCGAAGCATGTAGAAAAGGGTTATTAAGAAAGTCTACTTCAAATAGATTGGTCTTGAAACGAGGAGGTCCGCTCGAGATAGCTCTAGAAATCGAGTCAGTCGCCTCGTGAGGAAAGCTTTATTCGATGCCCATAAATCCAATTATTTGCATGCGCTCGCAGCATCGGTCGTATTAAATTAATACATGCACCTTGTTTTCAAAAAATACATATGATGATGTCGCGAGCATGACGTCATAACTTGAGGCGAGAGCTGGATTCAAATCCGGGTTGCTTGACAGAATGGCAGCCGGCGGGCAAATTCTCTCCGCGTGCGGTGCGGACAATTCAAACGGTTCCGTTGACCTGTCGCTATTCACACTGCTAAAAAAATTAAAAGTCGGGCTTGAGCATGGCGGTGATTGTTCAATCCCGCTCCTTATTATAATTTGACACACAACCCACAAAAAAAAGTAATTCGTAAAAGCAAGAAAGGCAAATCGCGAACAAGATTTATCATCGCTCATCCATAAAATAGAATATATTGAGCAAGATATTTCACTATATTTAGTATATCGCACTTTTTTTATTACATAACTCAATCACAAGCAAATATATATATATATATAGCAATAGCTATTCATGAGCTCAAACTTAAACTGTTAATAAAAGGGATTCCTCTGCCGCCTCCTTGAGACCCTCGTCATGATGGGATTCTTGTGCTTTCCTATCAATAGAAATATAAACCCACCCAACACTCCTACTAGGCGAGGGTTGGCTAGGCAGCTATCGAACATCATCGGGGACATGTCCACCTAGCACCATATCAACATTATCATGTTTAGTGATCTAACTATATGAAGTACAATGATTGGGTAGAAAGACTTGATCGCACGAATCAAAGTGTTAAGAGTAATTGACGACGCAAGCAAAAAAAAATTAGAGAAGCAGTCCACATAATTTGAAACTTGTTGCATTTTGAAGCCGGTCCAAATAACATTTCTTGATTAGGAGAAAATAATTCAACCAAAACGTGTAGCATTTTTTATGATAGCTGTGGTAAAAAAGGATTCTTATGCAGAAGAAAGAGGGAAGTGCCTTTGAAGAAAGAACAATAAGGATTATGAAATAAATAATTGTGGCATCCTTTGATTTTAGCTCAATTACAACAACTCTCCGTTGACAAAATTGCTATGACAAACTCTAGGAATAAAGTTGTTCCATGTCCTAAAGAGAGTTGACAAATTTAAAATCAACATATATGCCTCATTCGCATCTTCATGTTCCAATTTTTTCTTGTCCCATTTTCCCTGTTCACATATTTCCTTCATGCCAAATCGAAAACTATCTTCTAATCACGCAAGATTTCTCTCTCTCTAGATTCATTCATGATCTTCTTCCACTTGCTGGCAATGAAGAAGACACTTTTTGTTACACCAATATCCATTTTCGATGTTATCAGCTCTCCATAATCCCACTCTCTCCACAAGTTTCAGCCGCTGAGCTTTTATTCAATGGCTTCAACTTCTCTGCTGGTCTGCCGACCAGCAACACGGCTTTCCCGACCGTCGAATCTCGGATCCTCAACACTAACCAACGACACGTCTTTCTCGATAGGCAGCGCTCTGTACTGGCATAATTCCTTCATTTTCGCCACGACTGCTTACCGGAGCTTCCAAACGGACCACGGACTAGTGTTCGTCTATGTGTCGTGCTGTGCGGCAGCATCAATGGCACGACACGACCGAGTCTCAGAATCTCAAGCTACACAATTGGACGGTCTACGGGAATCCCGGCATTCTTGTGGGGAGTTGAGTTTGATGTGTGGATTGACAATTTGGAGTCAGTATTGAATGTCATGATGGCGCCGGTGCTATGAAGTGGCCGAAAGCGATCTTCTTGAACATCGCAGCGAATCTTTCTAAAGTTTTCGAAGACGAAATGAAATGTACATTGATTTAACTCCGCGACAGGGCAAACGGTTCCGTCTCACGAGATTCTGGCACGGAGGTTCAGTAACAACGACTTTTCATCGAGTGAAAGGTTTGATCCCAGCTAATTTTCCGTCTTTCATTCTTCCGGTGCAACCGGTTCTTCGTCCGTCGCAATGGTCGACGGCCGCGATCACGGTCACAGTTTTCGCTTTTCTAACCCCGGGAGTCCTGATTTTTTTGTGCTTGTCGGGAGGCAGAGAAAAGACAGGGATAAAGCCAGGATGGAGTTGGACAATGGGAATTCGAGTACGGGCCACATAGGATTTTGTCCGACATCGAGACCCCGACGAAGGGATTTCCAGAGGAATACATGATCGGGATCGGAGGGAAACTGGGTAGGTCGACAAGGGCTTCTTGCCGAGACTGCCGAGATAGCGGCGAAGAGGATTTCGGCACGAAAATGGCAACGAAATGAGGGGGTCTCTTAGCTAAAATCTAAAGCCTTGGGAGATTAAATCATAAAACCGTTCACCCTTGAGCAACGAAGGATCCCTTGCACCATAACTGGTCAGGGCGGGGCAGGCGTCGGCTCAGACCGTCATGTTCGGCTACGGGGTTTTGGTCCTGGAGGTCATGTGCCGTGTGCACGAGGCTGCCCTGTGAAGGATGGCAAGCATATGCACATGTGCTTGCCCAAAAGGACAATAAAGAAGGGGGCGCTGCCGAGGTCTCCTGACAACGTTGGGCGCGGTTCACATGGATGTCTTTACTCTCGAGGAGATAAGGCAATCAATGTCCTCTTCGCATGCCTTTGCCTTGGTCCAATAAGCAAAGCGGAAGGCTGATAAAGGCCGCTATAATTTTGGTAAATCGAAGAGGGCGGTCGTAACACAGGCGCATCCAAGATTTCTCTCCCTCTTTCCAATTTTTTTTTCCCACTTGATTTTCGTGCGTCATATTTGTACATTGAAAATGATGAATTTATACTCGAGCAAGTGAAATTGAGTTGGAAAAGGGAGATAATACACATGGTTGGGTCAAGTGGCCACTTTTTTTTTCACACCCTTTAATTATGGCAATTTTTTTCCATTTTTTAATCTGTTGCTTTATGCTAGGAAAAGTACCCCAAAAAAGTTCTAGACCTATTGTATTTGTATCAATTTAGTCTCAAAATTTTTGCATTAGTACCAATTGAGTTCATCCGACTAATTTTGGCTCGAAATCGCTAACATGGACGATAAACATCAAACATGGCACGACCGACGCTAGCATAGACTTTTTTTAATAATATTTTAATTTTTTTAAATAATTTTCTTGTTTATCTGTTTTTTCCCTCTCTTTTAATTTTTTTTTTTTTCACTTGAGATTGAGGGTTGGCAAGGGGTGGATGCCCTCACGGCCATTGGCAGGGCTTGTGGCCCTTTCCTAATCTGGGCAAGGTTACTACAATATGGGCATCGTGGCCCTCGTCGGGTCTAGCTAAGGGGTTGCGTGAGCCCTCACCCTAGTGGCCGGCAAGGACCATGAAGCCCTTGCCCTGGGTCAGCTGGCGGCTATTGCTTGTCCTCGACCATAAGGAAAAAAATAAGAAAGAAAGGAAAAAAAATTAAAATATTATTAAAATATGTCCACGTCGGCACTAGCCGTCGTCCACGTGAGCGGTTTTCGATCAAAATTAATCAGATAGACTCAATTGATACTAATGCAAAAAGGTGTAGGATGGAATTGGTATAAATATAATAGGTTTATGACTTTTTTTTGTGGTACTTTTCCCACTTTTGTGGTTTTCATTGTGGTTTATTCTGCTAAATTACACAAAATGGCTTCAAATGAAACATAGAGAGAGATTTGACTTAAAAAAAACATATATATATATATATAGAGAGAGAGAGAGAGAGAGAGAGAGAGAGAGAGAGAGAGAGAGAGAGAGAGATATGTTCAATGTGATGATATTATCTTGAACACCTCATTGCTTTAGAAAGCAAGGAGCAGGTTTGGGAATGGTAGTTGTGGGGTGTCGAAGATGATAGACGCTGCAAGCTGAAAGCAAGCAGAGAAATCAAAGCAAACTGTTCAAGAGATGAATGGTAGAGAAAAGAATTGCCTCCATCTCATGTTAAAGTAATAAGCCGCCATTGACTGCTACTTAGACCAATGATCGATTTCCTTGTCGAAGTTGGTCATCTGTCGACGTCCAAATCGACTACTTCATCTCAAAATAGGACTTCGAGATCATCACATGTCACCGTCGAAAGAAGTTAATCTCCGATTCAGATGTGTTGACAGGTGATCTGCTATCCCATATCCACAGGCGAATGTGCCGGAGATCCGAAACTCAGCCGATCGCAACTCAAAAGAAAATCCAACTCCGCAATCTAAACAAAACCAGGAACAGGTCAAATCTTTTCATGCCAATCGGTAATCCTTCAGCACGTTCCACGCCAGACATGGAAACCAAACGGAACTAAGCGGCTTAGCTTCACCCTTTTTACTCTAATTTTCTGTAGTTTTGGTTGCAATGGCAACTTACATTGGTGTATCAAGTAATCCTCTTAGCTTACGTGACCTCACGTATGTTGCTGCAGTACATCGCATGCGATGTATCGAGTTTATGTTCTCAATTAGTGATTTTTCCTCCTGTGTTGCGTCACGTTGAATTACGTCGTCCGGCACAACATGTCCTATGTAAGCAAACATGTTGGTTCTGCTTTTGAATTTTCGGGACAAGACCCAACTGATTTTCTAGTTATGGCTTAAGAATGTCTTAAGATGGTTGATTTTTCATTTTTTGGGCAAGAAATTGAGGTGGACTCGCCTGCCATATGTAAGGATTAGGTTCCTGAAGATCATAAGTGAACCACTCTGATGGACTTGGATTGGGCTAAAGAAGCCCAGTTCTTAGACCACATTACCTGTTATTGCCTCTCTTATCCACTATCAACTATCTTTTTTCGTTTTTTGGTCGAACACTATCAACTATGTGACTAATTCAAGGTTTTGCAGATTTGTAGCTCTTGCAGTTTTTTTTTTTTTTGGGGGGTGGTTTTGTTTCGAATAGTTCTTGCAGTTACCTGGCAAGGGCGGCGTTATTTCCATCCCCTATTTTGACTAGGAGAAAATCATAAAAAAATCATAAATTATGTCCATTGTGACATATTTATTCTAAAATTTTTTATGACACAAAAACTTCAAACTTGTGCGACTTATTTACTCTAATTTTTTTCGACACCAAAAGTTTCAAACTTATATCTGCGTGACACTTTTTTTTCCTTGCAACACCAAAAGCCCCAAACTTATACATATATGACACATTTATACCAAATTATTTTTTGTGATGCAAAAAATCATAAACTTGTAGGCATGTGACACATTTACCTTTATCATTCGACCAAAAAAAAGACAAATTTATAATGTATCACATAGATGCAAGTCTAGGATTTTGGTGTCACAAAAAAAATTATAGTAAATATGTCACACTAGTATAAGTTTGGGGTAAATGTGTCACGTGATTACAAGTTTAGAGTTTTTTATGTCACAAAAAAAGAATTAAGATAAATATGTTATAATGGGCGTAGTTTAAATTTTTGGTGGCTTTGCCACTTTTCGTTAAGATACTATTTTTTTTTTTTTACCTGTAGAGGCTCCATGGATACTTTCTTCTTTCATGAGAGGCGCAAAGGTTCGTGATATGATTTGGCCACTGAGAAACTTAATGTTTAATGCAGTTGTTAAACCCATTTGGCATAACTGCAAATTAAGTACTGAAATTTAAATGCCGACCATTTTAAGGTTGCAATTAAACATCCGTGCTTAGCGAATCAAGTGATTTGTTTCTACTTGAGTGAATCATTTAATCCAAAACTAGTTGTCGCTATAAAAACGTGCTTAATTCTATTAAGTGCTAATATGTTAAACATGCCCTTAGGAGGCTTTCAGTTTGGTATAAGGCTAATTTATTTATTTTTTCTTTTCAGGTTATTTGAGTTTATTATGAATAGGGGTAAGCAAATTGAATCAAACCGGTTCTGTCCCAATGAATAGGATTGGAGACCGAGCAGTTCGATTCTCGGTTCTATAGTGGAGAGAGAGAGAGAGAGAGAGAGAGAGAGAGAGAGAGAAGTTTTTGAAGAACTAGTCAACCCAATATCCTCATCTTTTACTTGACGCTCGCATCTTGCTTTCGCAATGCAGCCTCCCATCATGTTTTGTCTTTACTCAATCTAGGCTTTGTCTTTACTATATTATGCAAACTCATTACTTTGTTCGCACTTGGATTCAGTGAAATACAAGTGTAATCCCACTCTGAACTTAATTCTTTCCAATTCGAGGAGAATGATGCAAAAATATAATCCTGTTTCAGTTGTTTTAAATTTTTTTTCTAATTTAGTCTTTTCTCATTATTTTAGGACTATAAGAACTCATGTGATGGTTGTACAATGATCATGTGTATGTTTATTAGGTTGGATGGTTGAAAGTAAAATTATTAATTTAAATATAAGGGTTAGATTTCTATAAGTAGCTGGAGTTAGCGGTCCCACCGGGACCGGACCGAACCAGCCGGGTCCCAAAAATTTGGAGATCGGAACTACCAGACTAGTTCGGACCATGCACACCTCAAATTATGGAGCCACGCCAGTGAATTTAAAGCTCACTACACTGATTTTGTTAGAAACTGGAGGAGATAAATGATAGAGATCGCGGATTCGTTTCTTGGTCTTGTTTTAGTATACCGCAAGACGATTGAATTCAAAATTTATTGCTATTCAAAATCACCATACCTACAATGCTGATTTCTTTTCTGTGGTTCTTAGATTATGCATATCAGAGGTATTTACGCAGTTGCTTCTACTCAAATTTGAGATGTTACTGAATAATAATGAAAGCGATGTATTCTCAGCTAGCATTTTTTTGGTGTATAACATGATTTTTTGGGTGGTTTTATGATAGAGAGGCGATCACAAACCGCAAAAATTGTTCAAAAAGTCCTAAACTCATGGTATAATAGCCAATTTAGTCTTAAAATTGAACTCTTAAAATTTTCAATTTTGCCAATTTAATCTTAAGTCCTTTGATGATTTTCTTGATGTGGTCCTCAAATTACCAAATTGGCAAAAACGAAATGTTGATGACTAAATTAACCATTGTCCGATAAGTTTAGAACTGTTTGGACAGTTATGCCATGACAAATGTCATAGGACAAATTTGATGTATTTCTTATTTGATCTTTAGCGGTGACTGAAGTTGTTACAGTAACTGTTACTATATGTTTAGAGTAATTAGTGGCGAATATAATACTCTTTACCAGTAGTTGCTACAATCATAACTCGAACTTTTAACGACACTAAATGTAGCATCACTTGCGTGGTTGCAAGAAATTATCAAACAAGTTTCTAAATTTATTGCATTTGTACTAATTCATTTCTAAATATTTTAATTTAGCCAATTTAGTCCTAAACATTTTGAAAATTTTCTACCATAGTTCTTCTGTTCTATTTGACTAGAAATAGTAAGTGTGGAAAACCATCCGTCCAACATGGCATGGCTCTTGTTAACGTTGATAATTTCTATAAATTTTTTATTTTCTTAATTTTTTTTTTCATTCTTGTCGCCATGCCTCGACAATGACTGGCGATCGGCCTAAGGAAATGGCCAGTGAGGGTCGGCTTGCTTGCTTCAGGCATGCATCTTAATGTCGGCACATGCCATGTAGGACAGTATGCATCCACATCAGGGATTTTCTATCAAAATTGGTCGTTGAACACATTGACAAATTGTTAAAATGTTTAGGACTCCATTGGCCAAATTGAAAGGTTGAGGATTGAATTAGCACATGTACAATATGCTTAGGACTTTTTAGAAATTTCCCGATGTGGTTGATGCTAACACTCTTTCTCACTAAATTATTGTGCATTATATTTTTTAACTATGAATGTATTTTCAGATATATGGAATGTGGTCACTATTTTTGCCTAGCTTTCCCACCAATCCATTCAAACAAGAACAAATTCATATCTCCAAAGGATGAATTTGGGTTAATCAAAGTCAAGATATATCTTAGTCAATTGGTCAACCCGCCATCTCCGTGGCCTGACGATCGTGAAGGAAGGAGAAAAAAAAAAAGAATGTAAATGTAATAAATTCAAAAAATAATATAACAACATGAAAATTGTCCATATTAGTGCCAATGCATGTTGCGTATGACAGTCGGTATCAATGTTGGCAATTTTCTGTCAGAATTGATCATATAGATTACATTGGCAAATTGTTAGAAGGTTTAAGACCCAATTGGCCAAATTAAAATGCTTATGATTAAATTAGCACAAGTGTAATACGTTAATGACTTTTTCGGAAAATTTTCTCATGTGGTTGTATGGTGCATTATATATATATATATATATATATATATATATATATATTATGATGAACTATTCTTTCAGATATGTGGTATATGAACACACCTATTTTTGCCTAACTTACCGATCATCCACTCAAACAAGAACAGACTGATATCTCCAAAGGATATCAAGTCAATGTCTATCTTAATCAGTTGGTAAAAGAAGAAGCAGCGAATAAATTCCCTTTTGAAACTTAGCAGAGACATGGACATCCGAACTTATCATCGTACACACATTAGTTGGCCATAGTCCAACCACCATCATTGCTCGTTTAATAATTGAAAGCCAATCTGATATGTATAGAAGAAATAATTCAGCATGGATAAGTGATCTTGCAATCTGGTGGTGCTTCATTGGCAGGTTCATGTTGATAATTATGTATGGATTTGGACAAAATTAACATTCGTAATCCTCTCGGGCATACATATCCATTCAAAGTTCCATCGGAGTGCTTGTGGAATTAAGAAGGGAGGAATCTTAATCCAGAAACATGGTCATTTTCTTTTCTTTTTGTCCTTTTTATAATGTTAAAAACATTCTCCTAAAAGGAGTGACTTGTATTGCTAAAAAAAAGTTAGGTCAACGAATAATATTTACATCATCAACAATGATCTATGCCTAAGCATTTTCTTCAATCATGAAAATTTGTTTGGTTCATTCGTTTTCTTAAGTATTGCGAGCAATCATCTTTAAGGAAATATTTGCGAATTGTTGGTTTTTCACGGAAAAGAACGCAACCGTAGATTTGATATATCTGGTAAATAATCATCTTGACCGAATTTGTAACTTCATTAGCAAATTCATTTTCTATGGTTTTCTAAAAGTTACCTCTCCACTATTCAGACAGCTCCATGTTTGAAAAAACATTGATTGAAGCGCGATGACAGTGCCAAGTACTATTTTTACCGAAGATTTTGCTTCTTCGGGTCTTGTAGATTAAAATCAAGAGATATTTTTCTCAATTAAGCCGGTGATCGATGCTCGATACTAGTGTTCATGCGTGATAAACCACCACACAATTAAGAATTGATTGGTCCAAATTCAGGATACTTAATTGCTACTTTCCCATCATTCGGGTAAATCAAGCTCACTAAAATTAGTAGGAAAAGATAAGTTGAAAACCCAGCAAATTATCATGGGCAATGACGGTCCATGATTAGTAATTTAATACACAACTGGCTTAACCAAGGCAAGACGTAAATCATTACATGTCAAGGCAAGGTCAACACATACAATGATAGTAACATAGCAATGATTGAGGGAAATTTAACCAAATGCGGAAGATCAGCCGCTCGTATCCTCCCTTACAGGCCGCCATCTGTCCATTGGCACTCAAAGTATTTTTCTTCTTCGTGCTAGATGTATGCGAACCCGCATGTCTTGGTTGCTCACACTATTATTTAACCAAATATCTGTCTCCCATCAAAGTTTCGAAATGATTAGTTGAACTCAGTCCTTACATACACACACCACAAAAGCCTTAAACCTATTATACTTGTGCCAATATAGTCCTAGACCTTTGAATTTGGCTAGTTTAGTCTTAAACCCTTTGACGGTTTGCCAATTCAATAATAAACTTTTCAACTGTGCCAATTTTGTCTTAAAACTTTTCACTATTTGCTAATTTAGTGCTTGACCTTTTGACGATTTGCTAATTGTGGCCCGAAATTGCTGACTAAGTGGTCTAGTCAACGCTGACCCCTCATGTGGTAGACCAATATTGACATGGATGATTTTTAATTTTTTCAAAAGAATTATTTTATTCTTTTTACTTTTTACCTTTTTTTCTATCATTGGGCTGGCGAGGATTGGAGAGCATTGGCTAGTCACCTTATTGGCCTAGGGTTAGGGAAAAAAGAAAAGATGAAAAAATAAAAATAAAATTTAGAGAAATTTAAAATAAAAATCAACGATGTTAGCGTCAGCTGTGCCACGTAAGGTGACCGACATTGATTAGACTACCACATCAGTGATCTCCGATCAAAATTAGCAAATCGTCAAATTTTTTACAACAAAATTGAAGCAATTGAAGACTTTATGACTAAATTGAAAAATCATCAAAATGTTTAGGATTCAATTGGCCCAATTAAAATGTTTGTGACTGAATTGGCACAAATTCAATAGGTTTATGACTTTTTTTGGTTTTTTTTTCCATTTTTTATGTGAATCCCGATCCTTGAGAAAAAAAGGGCTTGTCCAACCTCCTATCCATGTCTTTAGTCTTCATCCAACATTTTATCTGATGTGTGTTGGGTGTACAAAATTCCCTCATTAATCACATAATTTCCATAGCCACCAAAATATCTCTACCTCTCTTCTTTTCAAATGCCATATTGAATAAATTAAAATTTTAAAGATAATATTATATATTGAGTTAAAGTTTTGAAATTATTTCTACATGAAACCTTAGAGCGCAGGAAACATTTCTGGCAATTAAGATTTTAAATAAAAGTCATCTTAACGATGATTCTAGCATAATCTAGAGTCAACTAACTCAACGATGATTCTAGCGTAAACTAGACGAAAAGGTTCAGTTAGATTTGCACATGTGTACCTCGTGAGAATCTCCAGCCCTACTAAGCCTTGTAGCTCTTTGCCCTTAGAAAATTACAAGGCATCCGCGTAATTCAGATCGACATCGGGTCGCCCCCAAAGCAGACAGAACGCACCTCATACGTATATACGACAAAGCCGGGCCCCACTTATCGGATAATCCCACGTGTTGGCTTTTGGTGGGCCCCCACCCATCGCATGATTGCCATCGATAAGGACCGAGAAAAAAAAAAAAAGAAAAAGAAAGTCCCCGACCAGACCTCCATCATTTACCCACGGGGTCCTCGGTCCTCCCATGAGTGCACCTGTAGGCTGCACCGTCCCACGTGGTCCCCACACACGCGCATTATTAACAAAGGGACAACATCACATCCAAATAGTAGTAGTAGCAATAATAATGATAATTTTTCCAAAATGATTTTTCAATTTCTTTAATTCCCGGATGTTTTCTTTCTAATTTTTATACAGGATTTTGGCGAAGGAATCGCCTATTCCACGATATAGAGTAGGATATGTTCACTAAAAGCCCTGAAACTTATCATCAAAATATAATTGAGTATTAAAACTTGTAAAAAATGCAATCGAATTCTATAATTTATCAAGTTGATGCAATTGAGTTTTTTTGTCAATTCCGTTCAACTTGGTTGACGAAAAATAGTAGCATAGGTTTTTATATTTTCTCCTACGCAACGATGATATGGCTAATGGACATTATTTTGATTCGATCTAGTTTTTAATATATTTTTTATTTAAATTAATTTTAAAAATAAGGTAAAATTTAAAATAACAAAACAGAAAAATCCGAAACCAACGGCGATGGTATTTTTAAAAAAATTAGAATTTTATATTTTTATTTTATTTTATTAAAATTAATTTAAATAAAAATATATTGAAATGAGATTCGGATCAAAACAATATCGTTTTAGCTAAGTCATCCCTACGTATGAGAAAGAAAATATTTGAAAAAAATTACGTCAGTGTTTTCATTGGACAAGTTGAATAAAATTAACGAAATAACATGATTATATCAATTTAATAAGGTATAGAATTCGATTGCATTTTTCTTAAGTTTTGAAAGGCAATTATACATTAGTGACAAGGTTTAGAATTTTCAGTGAACACGTGCCTATAACATACGGCCAAGAAAGCAAAACCGGACGTTCAAGTATATCCACATGGCTACATGAGCTAAACCTGATGAGCATCGGTTGACGTGGATCATGGCTGTCACGAAGATCGAGATGTGCGCGCCTGCCAATGCCCGCGCGCCACATCGCAACAAACAAGAAGGTGCGGTGATTGGATCGATGATAAAATCGAATCCTCGAGTCGATGCCCATGCACCATCCGAAACCCCACCCTCCGTTCGTTACTACGTTTCGCCATGTGCGACGTCGCTGGTTATTCCACGTCGGATTATGCGATTGTCTTTTTCATGCTGCCCAGGTATAAGAAGGCCATAAAACTAACGTTGATGTCGTGTCGAGCTTACATCTCTTTCTTCTGTTTGCGACACGCGAACTCAAGAGGTTCGTCGAAAGAACACCCCCCGATGACGGCGGAGGAGCAACGTGTTCCGGCGAGGGTGGGCCGGAGGATGACGTGGGAGGACCGGGACTTCGAGTTCCCTGAGCAGCCGGTGGCGAGCCTGTCGGACATGGACGAATTCCTCGAGGACGGCGGCGAGAGGCCGAGGGGGAGCTCAAGCTACGAGGAGGGTGGGGAGATGGAGGTTTTGGAAGATGATGGGGAGAGAGAGGACTCTGGCAATAATGTGGAAGAGAGCAAGAAGTTCTGGGAAACCCAGCACCAGCTTTTACAGGTGTTTTTCTTTTTAAATTTCCTGTTGCGGTCAAAGCAGTAATATCTCGGTCGAGATTTCTCGGGTTCAATCGATTTCTGAATCTGTATTTTTCAGGGTGTGTTACGTAGGAGCACCTCGACGGAGACGAGGATAAGGAATGCGACGAAGGAGGCTTTGAAGGAGGTGCGGACGGCGGGGATCCCTTGTGGCTGCCGTCGTCGACGGCCGCCGCCGATTGCCGGAGCTGCTTGGTGAGAGAAGTCTGTCTTCGCCTCCAAAGTGCAGGCTTCAACGCCGCCATCTGCAAGTCCAAGTGGAGGAGCTCCTCTTACATGCCGTCGGGAGAGCACACGTTCATGGACGTGGTGGAACGACTCAGTAAGCCCAAGAAAGGAGAAGTCCGGGTCGTAATAGAGTTGAACTTCAGAGCCGAGTTCGTGATCGCGAGGGCGTGCGACGACTACGACCGCCTCGTGCAGCGGCTGCCGGAGTCTATGCCGGGAAAGAGGAGCGGCTCCAAGGGGTGATCAAGATCTTGTGCGCGGCGGCCAAGAAGTGCATGAAAGAGAAGAAGATGCACATGGGGCCGTGGCGGAAGCACAGCTACATGCAAGCCAAATGGCTCGGCGCGTGCGAGAGGAAGGCGCCGCTCGTGCCAGCCGGGCTCTCGGCGATCGGGTTCTTCTCCGACGGGCGGCGGAGGCCGAGGGCGTCGATGTTGACGCTGGATTTGCACGAGAATTTGTCCGACGTTCGTCGGACGGCCGTGGAAGTTGCGTGACTTATGTGGCTAATGGAGACGCTTTTGCTTTTGTCTTGTTTTCTAAATAGAGTGACGGCCACCTCTTCGTGTACAGAATCCGGCTCGCAACACAAATAAAAAGAACAGTTGAGAATATTCTCGAACATGACTTATATCAAATTAATCTAGTTTTATTATTCATCTTAACATATAGGTATTGAATTAGGTGAAATGATCGTGACGGTTTTACCTCGAAATATGAAAAAAATAGTGTAGGATTCAAAATCGAGACGAAGCAGATATGATCTCGTACAATTTAAGATCCAGTCTCACTCCAAAAATCAGAACCGGGCTAGAGGAACATGTTCCCACTTTCTGGAACGGGTAGCCGGACTGAAGGTCCCTATAACCAGTATGGTTACGGTCTAGGTGGAACTAGTCAAGTATAGAGTTCAAACTTCGGAAGGCAGGATGCTCGAGCTGAAGGTAAATGTGCGAGGCTTTGCATCCTTTTTCTATTGTAACTTGGTTCATGGAAATTCATCAAAAAGGTTATATGCACCCGTTTGAAGGAAATCCATTGTAATCACTCTAAATCGAGGTTCACTACTAGGCTTGAAAAGAATCAATATAGGACGTTTGTACCAAGGAACATGTGAATCAATATCAGGTTTTGGTTTAGGTTTAAGAATTCTTTAAAAAAATGAACTTATTCGGGTTAGGATCGGTGCACAATAACACGAAGTAAAGTGTAAAAATAGCGAGAATAGAATCGAGATACGTGATTTTATCCTGGTTCACCCTTAAACTAGGGCTACGTCCAGTAGAGGATTTCACTATAATTAGCACATTGCATCTCTTATTTCATCCCTCAATTACAAGAGAAAAGAAATATATATATATATATATATATATATATATATATATATATTAGTAGCTATTCATGAGCCCAAGTTCAAACTACTAATGAAAAAAATATGAGCTTAAATCGTAAAAGTTCTCTAGTGTCTAGGGGCGGCTCCCTCAGATCTCGCTCGCTCAGTGTGGAGCGAGACCCATGTACTTTTTGATGTAGGAGAGTATAAGCCACCCCCCCAATAATTCGGTCCCGTTCGACTCTCCTAGAAGCACGAATCGGACTGCCCGGATATCAGTCTCAATTTTAAGGAATTAGAAATTGGACAGATGCCCCCTTGGAATGAACTAAAGTGGCTAGTTTGATCCAATTCGGTACAGGCAATTCTCTGTTCCATTGATCCTTCTTGCTCACCCCTAATCTAAGTTGAATGGGTGGCCTAGGCGATTTCAATTCGAAATGACTAAGCAGTTGCGCAAATAATGCTATGGATGATCAGTTTGATAACGATCCCCGTACAATTTAAGCAAAACAAGATTTTTTTTTTTTCGTCTAGACTTTCGCTTACGATGTGTTGGGGTTTTGTATTTTACGCTCCTTTTTCTCTCTTTAGTTTGGTCCCACGATTTCATTTATAGAAAAAAAATAACAAAAAAGAAACACTTAAATTTGGGAAGGCGTAAATAATTCTCGATACGACATGTTTGGACAAAAAGAAACAGCATGTTATTAAACATGTTTCAAATTTGGCATAAATGGGTTAGCTGCATAAACGGGCCGACATGACAAACATTTGTGTATTTCATGGGTCGACCTGTTTAGACACGAATTGGCACATTTAAATTGATATTTAACTTGTCATTTTTCGAACACAACACGATTAGACACATTTTAATAAGTTTAATAGTCAAGTCTAGAGACTTTTTCTCTCCTCAAATAAGTTGTCAAAATAACATACATGTTGAAGAATCAATATTAAAGTACAATCTTATTAACGGGTACAACGATAATAGAATATAGAAGAAAAATCCTAACTCGAAAAGTACATTCTAGATGTGATGTGAGGTGAAATACATATATACTTTCCAAAATATGTCGAAACATCTTATACTTTTTACACCAATTATTGTGTATAAACATATTTACCATTTTATCATGTACACAGGTCAGTGTATAATTATGAATCAGTTAGCTTATCGAATCATGTCAAAGCTTAACATGGTTGCACATCCGATAACCACGTTCGTTGTGTCGTGTGACTGACTTTATTGGGCATGTTGTGGACCATGTCAAAGCAGTTGGGTTCGAGTTAGCCATATTCGTATCATATCCCTATTTTGGGCGTGAATGTAGCATAGATCGGCAGCCCTAAGTTTGGCCATAAATTGTTCTCTCAACGTTAAAACAAGGGGACAAGCCGTTTCCAGCGTTGATGTACTTCACACCCGGCCTAAAATTTGTGGACTCCCTGCTCGAGTTGGTGAGGGGCTTTTCAAGTTTCGAACTATGCATATCAAGCAAATTGCTTGGGCCAATCTCCCAAAGAGTTTCTTGGATTCTTTTGCCCTTTATTGACTTTACAATTTGATTTATTGGGCCAATCCTCGAGGGCACTTGTTAAGCTAATTAAAGATAGACTATCGAGGTCGTTCGGTGGTAAAGAAGTCACGCTATTTTTCAGAAGATTACAAGTTTGAGCTATGTTTTGAGCGAACCTCCATCGAGATTGTGTCTTGAGCATTCGCGACCTCATGTGGAGAGATTTCCTATCTTTCCGTATGTCGGAGGGACTACAGTGACAGGCTTGTTCATCTATGATGGACTGGCAATTATGGCTCAAACCGAACAATCTGAAGCGGGTGTAAGACTCTTATGGTAAAGCCTAAAGGGCAATAGCTAAGATGGTCACCTCTCCTCGCTTTTTTCACTTGTAAAAACAAGCTAAATTAAAATAGAAATAACACTTCTCAAAATGCTCATCCCGGGCTGGATCTTTGCTCTTGTGGAAATTGAAGAAGTACGCATTTCAAGAAGTTGCTTGCTTGAGATGAAAATTTAGTATTTTTGAAACATACTTAAGCTCCATTTGTTGAGGAAAATTAATGATTTGAAAATATTTCTCTAAAAATGATCACTTCTATCCCTT
>JAGVVM010022081.1:0-12674 GCA_019149425.1 Psidium friedrichsthalianum
TTTCATGAGCCTAAGTTCAAACTACTAATGAAAAAAATATGAGCTTAAATCGTAAAGTTCTTTAGTGTCTAGGAGGCGGCTCCCTCAGATCTCGCTCGCTCAGTGTGGAGTGAGACCCATGTACTTTTTGATGTAGGAGAGTATAAGCCACACCCCCAATAATTCGATCCCGTTCGACTCTCCTAGAAGCACGAATCGGACTGCCCGGATATCAGTCTCAATTTTAAGGAATTAGAAATTGGACAGATGCCCCCTTGGAATTGAACTAAAGTGGCTAGTTTGATCCAATTCGGTACAGGCAATTCTCTGTTCCATTGATCCTTCTTGCTCACCCCTAATCTAAGTTGAATGGGTGGCCTAGGCGATTTCAATTCGAAATGACTAAGCAGTTGCGCAAATAATGCTATGGATGATCAGTTTGATAACGATCCCCGTACAATTTAAGCAAAACAAGATTTTTTTTTTTTCGTCTAGACTTTCGCTTACGATGTGTTGGGGTTTGTATTTTACGCTCCTTTTTCTCTCTTTAGTTTGGTCCCACGATTTCATTTATAGAAAAAAAATAACAAAAAAAAGAAACACTTAAATTTGGGAAGGCGTAAATAATTCTCGATACGACATGTTTGGACAAAAAGAAACAGCATGTTATTAAACATGTTTCAAATTTGGCATAAATGGGTTAGCTGCATAAACGGGCCGACATGACAAACATTTGTGTATTTCATGGGTCGACCTGTTTAGACACGAATTGGCACATTTAAATTGATATTTAACTTGTCATTTTTCGAACACAACACGATTAGACACATTTTAATAAGTTTAATAGTCAAGTCTAGAGACTTTTTCTCTCCTCAAATAAGTTGTCAAAATAACATACATGTTGAAGAATCAATATTAAAGTACAATCTTATTAACGGGTACAACGATAATAGAATATAGAAGAAAAATCCTAACTCGAAAAGTACATTCTAAGTGTGATGTGAGGTGAAATAACCTATATACTTTCCAAAATATGGCGAAACATCTTAAACTTTTTAACACCAATTATTGTGTATAAACATATTTACCATTTTATCATGTACAGAGGTCAGTGTATACTTATGAATCAGTTAGCTTATCGAATCATGTCAACACTTAACATGGTTGCACATCGATAAGCACGTTAGTTGTGTCGTGTGACTGACTTTATTGGGCATGTTGTGGACCATGTCAAAGCAGTTGGGTTCGAGTTAGCCATATTTGTATCATATCCCTATTTTGGGCGTGACTGTAGCATAGATCGGCAGCCCTAAGTTTGGCCATAAATTGTTCTCTCAACGTTAAAACAAGGGACAAGCCGTTTCCAGCGTTGATGTACTTCACACCCGGCCTAAAATTTGTGGACTCCCTGCTCGAGTTGGTGAGGGGCTTTTCAAGTTTGGAACTATGCATATCAGCGCAAATTGCTTGGGCCAATCCTCCCAAAGAGTTTCTTGGATTCTTTTGCCCTTTATTGACTTTACAATTTGAATTTATTGGGCCAATCCTCGAGGGCACTTGTTAAGATAATTAAAGATAGACTATCGAGGTCGTTCGGTGGTAAAGAAGTCACTATTTTTCAGAAGATTACAAGTTTGAGCTATGTTGTGAGCGAACCTCCATCGAGATTGTGTCTTGAGCATTCGCTACCTCATGTGGAGAGATTTCCTATCTGTCCGTATGTCGGAGGGACTACAGTGACAGGCTTGTTCATCTATGAGTGGACTAAGCAATTATGGCTCAAACCGAACAATCCGAAGCGGGTGCAAGACTCTTATGGTAAAGCCTAAAGGGCAATAGCTAAGACGGTCACCTTTCCTCGCTTTTTTTCACGTGTAAAAACAAGCTAAATTAAAATAGAAATAACACTTCTCAAAATGCTCATCCCGGCTGGATCTTTGCTCTTGTGGAAATTGAAGAAGTACGCATTTCAAGGAAGTTGCTTGCTTGAGATGAAAATTTAGTATTTTTGAAACATACTTAAGCTCCATTTGTTGAGGAAAATTAATGATTGAAAAATATTCTCTAAAAATGATCACTTCTATCCCTTGCAGTACTTAGTCTATGAAAAAAAAAATCATTATAGAACATTTTCGTAAGCGATAAATTATTAATTTTGTAAACGATACTATCGATCATTTTTAAAAGAGTATTTTCAAATCATTCATTTTTCGCAAGACAAATGAACCCTTAATAAGGCTAATAAACTGACCTTGGGCCGTCTTTCGACATTTTCCATGCAAGAGATATCGCAATGTAACTTTCTCTCATGCAAAAGCTACTAAGATCAAATTATGTGCATGTAAAATATCGCTTACTGAACTTTGTTGCTGACCTTTGGAAGTTAACATTCTATTCGCACCGGAAATTCCTTCATGTTGAACTATTATGAGCTAAATGCGATGTGCCAATGATGGTCGAGGACCAAATGCTCAAAACCTAAATTATCATGGGAGGGAAACCCTAATTCTCAAAGTCAAGGACAAAGGGTAATAATAGTGGACGAAGTTTAAGAATCAATCATGACTAATAGGTTTTACTGACATTTCTTATGCCATCAATAGAATGAGCCCTCAACACATTTAATCTCACTGATAGGTATGTTCTTTCTTTTCTTTCTTTTTCCTCTCCCTTTTTGGTCGTTTAATATATTAGTTTGCTAATTATTGAGCTGCATGTACAAGGTTGTTAGGTAAAAGAAGTCTTATTTGGAAATGCAGTATAAAGTTTAGCAGTTTACTAATTAGTGATACTCATCGACTTAAACCTTTAAATGAATGGCAATCGATTATGTGGACGGGCTCGTATGTAAACTCTTTCTTTGTAATCTTCATAGGTGAAGACATGAAGCTTCTGCTACATCATTTCAACAATTAGTATTTGATCTGACAATTGATTGGCGGCTCAAATCCTAAGGTGCATCAGTGTTGGCTAATCTTGTCCCTTGTTTCCCATCAAGCTCGGCCTAAAGCCAGGGCGATTGAGGTGGAATCGTTGACTTCAATTTCGAAATGAAAGTGGATTCGACCGCATGTATCGAGGGTCAGACTCAAAACTTCTTTTCGCGACCTCCCTAAATAAATGTATTGGGTTCTGCAGCTCTTCGGATGCTAATGTTAGGTTCAAATTTGTCCCTGCCTGCATTGTCACTAGCAATCGTTGTTTTCACCACCAGCTTTTTGCTTATAGCCAGCATTCTCGCCATCGGCGCCCTCCCCTCATCTCGTTTTGGCCGTTGTATGAGGTGAAGAAGTTGCCTGCGAGCACGATAAATGCGCTTCCGGCATATCCTGTATGTTAAAGTAACTTTAGCATTTTTTTCAAAAAGACCTCCAGGCGTTCCAAGAAAACCAAGAAAAAAAAAAAAACCAGCAAAGCACTCGTCCCTTCCGTCTCCTCACTGATGCGCCAGCACTGGCTCGCATCTTCGCCGTCCGTCGTCGACATTGCTCTCGCTCGAACCTTGCCAGCCTTCTCATTAGGGTTTTTCGGGAGCTTGGAGAAGAGAGCAACGGTGTAGAGAGAAGAAGGGGGTGTTTTCGGAAGAAAGTGAGTGAGCGATGAAGGGATTTGCGCAAAATCTAAAATGAGGGCCTATCGGACAAGTGTAGCTCAATGAATGGAGTATATTTTGACAAATCTCATGTACCCGATACTTTCTCGTCTGAAATTAGATTATCTTAGTTGACCAAGTCGCTCAATAAATGCCTAATGATGCTGCTGCCCAACTTCGGCTAAACCTCACACGTTCCCACGCTCACGAAGCAAATTCACGGAAAACATTCCCTCCAGAAACCGTGTGGCGTACGGCACTCGTTAGCCAGGGGTATACTGCCAGCAACCTGATCAATAAGTACCGTACGAAGCCCAGGTCGATAACGCTAAAATCAAAGCTCTGAACACTCATCTTAAATGCAGATCGCTGTTATACGAATATATTCCGCAATAGCCATCTTTTTGAGGTCTATTTTTCTTGCCATCACTCCATAAATTGAGAGAAATTATTTTTTTTTCGCCTTAAGAATGCTTTTGAATTTTACGTTCAAGAGTTCAAGTGAAGTAATTTTAGCACTTACTCAGGTCCAATCTGTACTCAGATGGTGGAGAAGCCAGCTTCCCAACGGTCCTCTTCTCAGTACTCAACATCTTTATGCATCTGAACTCCATAGCAAAAAACTGTTTTAATGGATGACTTCTTTCTGGGTTTTTTTTCCTGATGGTCCGAGAACCACAAAACCGTTTTGTTTTACATGAAAGAAGGTCACGAGGGGTCCTTATCTGCTATGACTTCAGACATTAACGCTTGTCCACAACAAAAATCAACACCAGATGTAATCACGATAATTCCAAAAGAAGAAAACCCCGTGGATCACGAAAGATCAAGATTCTGATGTCGATGGTTGTCCATGTGGGGTACCAAGAAAGTTTACCTTCGAGAGCACCGAAACTCAAACATGGTGCAACACGACATGCTATTGTTCCAATAGTTTTCCATATTATGGAATTAATCTTCGTTCTTTAATGGAGCCATAAATCGGAGGTCCCAACCTCGTGCTTCATGTCCCTGGCGGCTCAAGCAACTTGCTACTTGGATCACTTGAGATAGTCGTCGCGGTCACTACTCAATCTCTCTATCGTCCTAAGCAGAAAGGCAACGTTCACGTCAGCGATTTCCGTCCTAAATTAATCAAATGGACTAAATTGATATAAATACAAAAAAGATGAGGATTATATTAGTCTAATTGAAAGATTTAGGACTAAATTGATATTAATATAATTGGATTACAACTTTTTTGTATTTTTTCCTTTTTTGGGGCATTTATATCAGTTCAAATTCAGTGGACAAAACCATAAATCTGAGGTCAAGCTCCCCGATGTCTCAGGCAACCTCCTACTAGGATCACTTGAGATAGTCGCAGTCACTGCTCAAGTCTCTCTATCGTCCTACGTAGGACGGACGGAGTCTACCTCAGTAATTTTGGCTGGATAGACCGAATTGGTATCAATATAAAAAGGTTTAGGACTATATTTGTCTACTTAAAATGTTTAGTATTGAATTGGAATCAACATAGTAAATTTATGACTTTTCTCGTACTTTTTTCTTTTTGGGGCATGGTCCCTAAATTTTGTGTCATTTATATCAATTAGGCATGGCCATGGTTCCAATTCCAAATTGGAGAAATCGGAATCAAAATTGCTACTTAAGGTTCTAGGCTAGTTTGCCGATTCGGAACCCCCGTTGTTCCGAACCTGTTTCAATTTTTTGTTCAAAATGTTTTTGAGTTTAAAAATTAAATTGTAATGAATTTGTAATAAAAATTGTAATCAAATTATCAAATAATGAATTATTAAATTATGAAATAATGTATTATTAAATAAAAATTATAGTCAAATGTAGGGAAAAAAAAAGGAGGGAGAGGGGTTCGAACTTAATGATTTATTATTAAGCGCCTACATATCTTATTAGGGATAGAAGAATCAAAGCCAATGTAATTATCTTACCTTTGATAACCCATACTTATCACATCCTCAATCGTCGCTAGCTGTTCTTGTACCAGTGACTATGGTATCTCTGTCATCAAAAAATTCGACTTCATTATTGTAATCTATATCTTATTGTCTATATTAAGCCTTTGTCTAATCATCAACACAAACTTGAAACTCCACCGATTCGGGAGTTAATCTTGAATGTTATTTATTCAAAATATGCCTCCAACACTAAATGGTTGTTCTATCATAACTGTTAAACAAGGGGTTGCTAAAATTTATTTTGCAATCATAGCAAAAATTAGGTATTCGGTGGAATGCCTCTTTCACCAATCCAATATTGTGAAATTTGTGATGTTTTGAAATTTATTAAACTCAAAAGAAATAGTTAGATAGCTTTCTATTTCAGAATTACTTTATATTGCTCTTTTTGCTTTTTTTGGCTATGCAACAGGAGTTGGTACATTTTATAATTTTATCTATGTCCCACTTTGTAAGTCACTAGGCTAAGAAAATCCAAGTTCATTATCACCTAGATATATATTCTATAAAATTTATTATACAATTCTATATTACGTTTTTAACCCTTGTTTGTATATGTTGACACCTAAATTTGATTAACCTTTTAATCATTTTTCATAAAAAATATATATATATAACTAATTTTAGTTCTTACTAGAAATAATTAAATCATTTTTCATATTTATTCATGCATCTCATTTTGGTTGTAGCGGAGGATATGAGGTTAAATTGACCGGCGATTGGACTAAGTATGAGGAAAATGTGTTGAAAATTTTATGAAGACTTGGATTTAAAGAAATATTTAAAAATTTCTTTAAATCAAGTCTTCATAAAATTTTCAACACATTTTCCTCATACTTAGTCCAATCGCCGGTCAAATTTAACCTCATATCCTCCGCTACAACCAAAATGAGATGCATGAATAAATATGAAAAATGATTTAATTATTCTAGTAAGAACTAAAATTAGTTATATATATATATTTTTTATGAAAAATGATTAAAAAGGTTAATCAAAATTTAGGTGTCAACATATACAAACAAGGGTTTAAAAACGTAATATAGAATGTATAATAAATTTTATAGAATATATAATCTAGGTGATAATGAACTTGGATTTTTCTTAGCCTAGTGACTTACAAAGTGGAACATAGATAAAATTATAAAATGTACCAACTCCTGTTGCATAGCCAAAAAAAGCAAAAGAGAGCAATAAAAAGTAATTCTGAAATAGAAAGCTATCAACTATTTCTTTGAGTTTAATAAATTTCAAAACATCACAAATTTCACAATATTGGATTGGTGAAAGAGGCATTCCACCGATACCTAATTTTTGCTATGATTGCAAAATAAATTTTAGCAACCCCTTGTTTAAAAGTTATGATAGAACAACCATTTAGTGTTGGAGGCATATTTTGAATAAATAACATTCAAGATTAACTCCCGAATCGGTGGAGTTTCAAGTTTGTGTTGATGATTAGACAAAGGCTAATATAGACAATAAGATATAGATTACAATAATGAAGTCGAATTTTTGATGACAGAGATACCATAGTCACTGGTACAAGAACAGCTAGCGACGATTGAGGATGTGATAAGTATGGGTTATCAAAGGTAAGATAATTACATGGCTTTGATTCTTTATCCCTAATAAGATATGTAGGCGCTTAATAATAAATCATTAAGTTCGAACCCCCTCTCCCTCCTTTTTTTTTTCCTACATTTGACTATAATTTTTATTTAATAATACATTATTTCATAATTTAATAATTCATTATTTGATAATTTGATTACAATTTTATTACAAATTCATTACAATTTAATTTTTAAACTCAAAAACATTTTGAACAAAAATTGAAACAGGTTCGGAACAACGGGGGTTCCGAATCGGCAAACTAGCCTAGAACCTTAAGTAGCAATTTTGATTCCGATTTCTCCAAATTGGAATTGGACCATGGCCATGCCTAATTGATATAAATGACACAAAATTTAGGGACCATGCCCCAAAAAGAAAAAAGTACGAGAAAAGTCATAAATTTACTATGTTGATTCAATTCAATACTAAACATTTTAAGTAGACAAATATAGTCCTAAACCTTTTTATATGATACCCAATTCGGTCTATCCAGCCAAAATTACTGAGGTAGACTCCGTCCGTCCTACGTTAGGACGATAGAGAGACTTGAGCAGTGACTGCGACTATCTCAAGTGATCCTAGTAGGAGGTTGCCTGAGACATCGGGGAGCTTGACCTCAGATTTATGGTTTTGTCCACTGAATTTGAACTGATATAAATGCCCCAAAAAGGAAAAAATACAAAAAAGTTGTAATCCAATTATATTAATATCAATTTAGTCCTAAATCTTTCAATTAGACTAATATAATCCTCAATCTTTTTGTATTTATATCAATTTAGTCCATTTGATTAATTTAGGACGGAAATCGCTGACGTGAACGTTGGCCTTTCTGCTTAGGACGATAGAGAGATTGAGTAGTGACCGCGACGACTATCTCAAGTTGATCCAAGTAGCAAGTTGCTTGAGCCGCCAGGGACATGAAGCACGAGGTTGGGACCTCCGATTTATGGCTCCATTAAAGAACGAAGAATTAATTCCATAATATGGGAAAACTATTGGAACAATAGCATGTCGTGTTGCACCATGTTTGAGTTTCGGTGCTCTCGAAGGTAAACTTTCTTGGTACCCCACATGGACAACCATCGACATCAGAATCTGATCTTTCGTGATCCACGGGGTTTTCTTCTTTTGGAATTATCGTGATTACATCTGGTGTTGATTTTTGTTGTGGACAAGCGTTAATGTCTGAAGTCATAGCAGATAAGGACCCCTCGTGACCTTCTTTCATGTAAAACAAAACGGTTTTGTGTTCTCGGACCATCCAGGAAAAAAAAACCCAGAAAGAAGTCATCCATTAAAACAGTTTTTTGCTATGGAGTTCAGATGCATAAAGATGTTGAGTACTGAGAAGAGGACCGTTGGGAAGCTGGCTTCTCCACATCTGAGTACAGATTGGACCTGAGTAAGTGCTAAAATTACTTCACTTGAACTCTTGAACGTAAAATTCAAAAGCATTCTTTAAGGCGAAAAAAAAAATAATTTCTCTCAATTTATGGAGTGATGGCAAGAAAAATAGACCTCAAAAAGATGACTATTGCGGAATATATTCGTATAACAGCGATCTGCATTTAAGATGAGTGTTCAGAGCTTTGATTTTAGCGTTATCGACCTGGGCTTCGTACGGTACTTATTGATCAGGTTGCTGGCAGTATACCCCTGGCTAACGAGTGCCGTACGCCACACGGTTTCTGGAGGGAATGTTTTCCGTGAATTTGCTTCGTGAGCGTGGGAACGTGTGAGGTTTAGCCGAAGTTGGGCAGCAGCATCATTAGGGCATTTATTGAGCGACTTGGTCAACTAAGATAATCTAATTTCAGACGAGAAAGTATCGGGTACATGAGATTTGTCAAAATAATACTCCATTCATTGAGCTACACTTGTCCGATAGGCCCTCATTTTAGATTTTGCGCAAATCCCTTCATCACTCACTCACTTTCTTCCGAAAACACCCCCTTCTTCTCTCTACACCGTTGCTCTCTTCTCCAAGCTCCCGAAAAACCCTAATGAGAAGGCTGGCAAGGTTCGAGCGAGAGCAATGTCGACGACGGGACGGCGAAGATGCGAGCCAGTGCTGGCGCATCAGTGAGGAGACGGAAGGGACGAGTGCTTTGCTGGTTTTTTTTTTTTTCTTGGTTTTCTTGGAACGCCTGGAGGTCTTTTTGAAAAAAATGCTAAAGTTACTTTAACATACAGGATATGCCGGAAGCGCATTTATCGTGCTCGCAGGCAACTTCTTCACCTCATACAACGGCCAAAACGAGATGAGGGGAGGGCGCCGATGGCGAGAATGCTGGCTATAAGCAAAAAGCTGGTGGTGAAAACAACGATTGCTAGTGACAATGCAGGCAGGGACAAATTTGAAACTAACATTAGCATCCGAAGAGCTGCAGAAACCCAATACATTTATTTAGGGAGGTCGCAGAAAAGAAGTTTTGAGTCTGAACCCTCGATACATGCGGTCGAATCCACTTTCATTTCGAAATTGAAGTCAACGATTCCACCTCAATCGCCCTGGCTTTAAGGCCGAGCTTGATGGGAAACAAGGGGACAAGATTAGCCAAACACTGATGCACCTTAGGATTTGAGCCGCCAATCAATTGTCAGATCAAATACTAATTGTTGAAATGATGTAGCAGAAGCTTCATGTCTTCACCTATGAAGATTACAAAGAAAGAGTTTACATACGAGCCCGTCCACATAATCGATTGCCATTCATTTAAAGGTTTAAGTCGATGAGTATCACTAATTAGTAAACTGCTAAACTTTATACTGCATTTCCAAATAAGACTTCTTTTACCTAACAACCTTGTACATGCAGCTCAATAATTAGCAAACTAATATATTAAACGACCAAAAAAGGGGAGAAAAAGAAAGAAAAAGAAAGAACATACCTATCAGTGAGATTAAATGTGTTGAGGGCTCATTCTATTGATGGCATAAGAAATGTCAGTAAAACCTATTAGTCATGATTGATTCTTAAACTTCGTCCACTATTATTACCCTTTGTCCTTGACTTTGAGAATTAGGGTTTCCCTCCATGATAATTTAGGTTTTGAGCATTTTGGTCCTCGACCATCATTGGCACATCGCATTTAGCTCATAATAGTTCAACATGAACGGAATTTCCGGTGCGAATAGAATGTTAACTTCCAAAGGTCAAGCAACAAAGTTCAGTAAGGCGATATTTTACATGCACATAATTTGATCTTAGTAGCTTTTGCATTGAGAGAAAGTTACATTGCGATATCTCTTGCATGGAAATGTCGAAAGACGGCCAAGGTCAGTTTATTAGCCTTATTAAGGGTTCATTTGTCTTGCGAAAAATGAATGATTTGAAAAATACTCTTTTAAAAATGATCGATAGTATCGTTTACAAAATTATAATTTATCGCTTACGAAAATGTTCTATAATGATTTTTTTTTTCATAGACTAAGTACTGCAAGGGATAGAAGTGATCATTTTTAGAGAATATTTTTCAAATCATTAATTTTCCTCAACAAATGGAGCTTAAGTATGTTTCAAAAATACTAAATTTTCATCTCAAGCAAGCAACTTCCTTGAAATGCGTACTTCTTCAATTTCCACAAGAGCAAAGATCCAGCCGGGATGAACATTTTGAGAAGTGTTATTTCTATTTTAATTTAGCTTGTTTTTACACGTGAAAAAAAGCGAGGAAAGGTGACCGTCTTAGCTATTGGCCCTTTAGGCTTTACCATAAGAGTCTTGCACCCGCTTCGGATTGTTCGGTTTGAGCCATAATTGCTTAGTCCACTCATAGATGAACAAGCCTGTCACTGTAGTCCCTCCGACATACGGACAGATAGGAAATCTCTCCACATGAGGTAGCGAATGCTCAAGACACAATCTCGATGGAGGTTCGCTCACAACATAGCTCAAACTTGTAATCTTCTGAAAAATCATGTGACTTCTTTACCACCGAACGACCTCGATAGTCTATCTTTAATTATCTTAACAAGTGCCCTCGAGGATTGGCCCAATAAATTCAAATTGTAAAGTCAATAAAGGGCAAAAGAATCCAAGAAACTCTTTGGGAGGATTGGCCCAAGCAATTTGCGCTGATATGCATAGTTCCAAACTTGAAAAGCCCCTCACCAACTCGAGCAGGGAGTCCACAAATTTTAGGCCGGGTGTGAAGTACATCAACGCTGGAAACGGCTTGTCCCCTTGTTTTAACGTTGAGAGAACAATTTATGGCCAAACTTAGGGCTGCCGATCTATGCTACATCACGTCCAAAATAGGGATATGATACAAATATGGCTAACTCGAACCCAACTGCTTTGACATGGTCCACAACATGCCCAATAAAGTCAGTCACACGACACAACTAACGTGGTTATCAGATGTGCAACCATGTTAAGGTTGACATGATTCGATCAGCTAACTGATTCATAAGTATACACTGACCTCTGTACATGATAAAATGGTAAATACGTTTATACACAATAATTGGTGTTAAAAAGTTTAAGATGTTTCGCCATATTTTAGAAAGTATATAGGTTATTTCACCTCACATCACACTTGAATGTACTTTTCGAGTTAGGATTTTTCTTCTATATTCTATTATCGTTGTACCCGTAATAAGATTGTACTTTAATATTGATTCTTCAACATGTATGTTATTTTGACAACTTATTTGAGGAGAGAAAAAAGTCTCTAGACTTGACTATTAAACTTATTAAAATGTGTCTAATCGTGTTGTGTTCGAAAAATGACAAGTTAAATATCAATTTAAATGTGCCAATTCGTGTCTAAACAGGTCGACCCATGAAATACACAAATGTTTGTCATGTCGGCCCGTTTATGCAGCTAACCCATTTATGCCAAATTTGAAACATGTTTAATAACATGCTGTTTCTTTTTGTCCAAACATGTCGTATCGAGAATTATTTACGCCTTCCCAAATTTAAGTGTTCTTTTTTTTGTTATTTTTTTTCTATAAATGAAATCGTGGGACCAAACTAAAGAGAGAAAAAGGAGCGTAAAATACAAACCCCAACACATCGTAAGCGAAAGTCTAGACGAAAAAAAAAAAAATCTTGTTTTGCTTAAATTGTACGGGGATCGTTATCAAACTGATCATCCATAGCATTATTTGCGCAACTGCTTAGTCATTTCGAATTGAAATCGCCTAGGCCACCCATTCAACTTAGATTAGGGGTGAGCAAGAAGGATCAATGGAAACAGAGAATTGCCTGTACCGAATTGGATCAAACTAGCCACTTTAGTTCAATTCCAAGGGGGCATCTGTCCAATTTCTAATTCCTTAAAATTGAGACTGATATCCGGGCAGTCCGATTCGTGCTTCTAGGAGAGTCGAACGGGATCGAATTATTGGGGGTGTGGCTTATACTCTCCTATATCAAAAAGTACATGGGTCTCACTCCACACTGAGCGAGCGAGATCTGAGGGAGCCGCCTCCTAGACACTAGAGAACTTTTACGATTTAAGCTCATATTTTTTTCATTAGTAGTTTGAACTTAGGCTCATGAA
>JAGVVM010022083.1:0-12717 GCA_019149425.1 Psidium friedrichsthalianum
AACTTTTATCAATTCCAATATCATAAACTTTTAAGTTTGCCAATTCAATCGTAAATAATTTCACCTTTTGTCAATCTAGCCTTATTGTCCAGAAATTGCTAACGTAAATACTGACCATCCTACATGGTACTGTCGTAGCCAATGTGGACAAATTTTATACGATCTTGATCAATTTTGTCTCTTTCTTTCCCTTTGTTTTCCTTGCCTTTTCTCAGTGTCTAGTGAGGGTCGCTTGCCGGCCACTTGGGCGAGTTGCTTGGCCCTTGCCAGTCCTAAGCGAGGGCTGCAACACCCTCGCTACCCGCCCAAATCCGAGCAAGGCCATTGTTGTTGCAGGCAAAGCAGCTTGCCTAGATCAACCTCACCATCGACCATGGTCGCCGAGCCATTGCGGTCCTTGCCAGTGGCCTACAAGGATGTCACTACCCTCATCTAGTGGCCTTCGAGGCTCGGTGGTGGCCTTAGCCGGCCATTTAGAAAAGAAAAATAGAGGAAAAAAAGGAAAGAAAAAATAAAAATATATATTAAAATTATCCATGCCAGCATCGATTGTGTCACTTAAGAAGGCCAGCGTGCATGTCATTGATCTTTGGCATATAGGAATCAATTGGCAAAATGTGAGAAAAATTAGGATTATATTGATAAATTTAAAGGGTTTAGTACTAAATTGACGAAAGTTCATTAGACAATTGTCCCCTTTTACAAGTGTAGAACCTGCTGTCACGCATACTCCTGGCTTTTACTTCAGCATTCCCCTAATAGACTAATCATCTATTGGGCCTTCCAATAGTGTTCTCAAACGTTATCCCTAACACGCAAGATGCACTCATCCAAAAGATAAGCATCACCTTTAATTGTTTACGAAGAATTCTTGCACATTTTGTTTCTCGATTAGACAAGTGCCTTCTAATTCTAAATACAATCATTCCCTCGTGTGCCTACAAGTGGGTCTCACGCTTTTGCTCTGTGGATCGTCACTGGATTGATTGCAATGCATGGTACAGAAACCGATTCAATAACACTTTACAAATGCTTTGATTTATCGATTCCAAGCACTCGAAGATTGACTGACTAAGTTCTCCTCATCGTTTGGTCTTCTTGTAGGCATTCACATCATGTGAGGATTCAAATTTCACTGAATGCATAAATACACTCGGGACTTTGTGGGAAACAAACATTAAAAAAAAAATCCTCTCTGAGTGGATATCTACATAGGCATATTCCATTCATACTTGTCACTCTTGTCCTTATACACCCACCAACCACGCGCTCTCCTCTGTCTCTAGACTTGTCAAAATGAGTTTATACCCATTGCTAAATCCATATTTGATGTAGTGAGTACTATATGTGTTAGTTATGTTCAATAAATTATATAAGTGAGCATGATTTCAGGGTAAAATCGAAAACTTGAAATCAAAAAAGCGAGAACTGATCCGATTTCAGATTTCAAGATATGTAAAATAAATTTCAGGTTCAGAAATGAAGAGCTTATTCCAACGGGTAAGTTTCAAGTTCCATCACCAAGAACTTGGAACCTAAAACCTAAACCCTAGAACTTAGAATAAGCTTTTGTGTTTCTTGGTATATGTTTTCGCACGATCACACGGCGTTCTATAGCATCTGATGCTGAGTGTATAATCTAGAGCAACTAATTTGAACTTTCATTTCCAGCTATATTCATGACTAGAACTTTTACTTCATTAATATTTCATATTCTTCTTGTTTATAAATATGAGTTGTGGTCTCATAGCAGTAAGTTGTGATTATTAAATGTAATGATCACTATAATTATTTAATTAAGAATACAAGTGGTGCTTGTAGCAAGGTGGAAACTATAGAGCAACGGTTGTATAACTGCTGATATTGACAAGGTACTATTCGATCTTCTGATAGATATGGATACAACGACGGTTTTGCTTTATTTGTGGTAGAGGAACTTATGTCAAAAAGTTATTGTAGAGCAATTAAAGGTGCATGTGAGTTGGTGTTAAATGAGGTACACGGTTATGGCAATGTTCAAGCACGGTTTGAACTTGGAAAATATCTGTGGCGATTAAGCCCATTGGGGCTGTAGAAGAGTAGCAATAGTATTCGAATCCTAACGAAGCAATTTTAACTTGGTTCAAACGTTGAGTTAAGGTAAAAATTATTAAAATATATCTTAAGTTTAAATTCGAAATAAAAATCTAAATTTGAAAATAAATAAATAAAGTTCGAAAGTCGAATATTTGTGGATACCAACCATGGAAATTTAGATTCTCATTCGGCAAAGCTGAAGTCGGTCAACAAGATTTAAAGGAGAAAAGTACACATTAGACTTGGATAGTTTCCCGAAGAAGTTTGACAAAGTCAGGAACAAGAAAAGGAAATCAACCTCCTTTTCCACGATGGACTTTGATTCAAGAAAGATTCGCCCAAGATTTCCAAGATTGCTTATTATTTATATATATATATATATATATATATATATATATATATATATATATTCTCTTGATTTTACTTGTGAAAGAAAGAGAAGTCTGCCGAGAGTGCTCAAAAGATGAGGCGTTATTATTGATGTGAAGACTTTTTGAAGCGCCATTTGTCGAGTGCTTGCTCCTAGGTTTCTCCGTAGAATTACATCAATAGTTTTTGTACTTTAATTGAGAAATTCTTTTGATAAGAATTTACATTTTAATTTCTTTGTTAGATTGAGAAATTATTTCGTGAGAATTTAGGATTAAACACTATGTATGTTATTGATTATAATTGAGACCGAAAATACTGAAGGTATTTGAGTGACTCGAATGTGGCTTGTAATCTTTAATGTATCACTTGTTTAATGTGAAATTCGTTTCTACTATTCTCATAGACATAGGTCTCTACGATCGAATTATGTATATTTGGTGTTCAATTTATTTTCTTATTCTATTTATTTTATTATTTGATCGCTTATTCCATACAACAGATGCCTTAGCAATTTCGGATTTGGGATCATTGGAGGTGGCCTAGGAGCTGCGGGCCTGATTGTCCGTAACACCATATGGTTACTTTTTGGTTATCTAAATAGACACAAAAGAGAAAGGCTAGTTGGATGACACGACAGAGAACAACGAGGTTGTACGTAAGAGCCAATGACAGAGGATAAAGCACAACAAGGGGAGACATAGGGAGCGAAAAACTAAGAGTAGAGCGGGAGAGACAGAGAGCGCTTTTTATATATGTTAGGGTTTTTAGATCTATGGTAATTTCTCTCAATGCATAAGTTTATTTTGGTAAATTTGGGTAGCTTGATCTGTGTATCAGGTCTTGTTACCCTCAAAATGGAGAAGGAGAAATCCTTTATTAACAGTTATGCAGCGTGATAGCCATGAAGCTCCGAACCTATCAATTATCTTTACCTGGTGCTAAAAATTTCATGGTACTGCGCTTCATATTTTTATGCTCTTATTTTTTATTGACTTGCCATGAGTCAATGTCACATGATATAACAATTACATGTACTTTCTATAGAATTCATATCTCCTCATCTGAGTTGCACTAGAAGGAGCAATGCTAGATATATTCAGATTGACATATATATCACCAAATATTTTATATATCAGTTTTTTAGGAGTCCAAATAGAAAAACACGATCTGATACACAGAACAAAACGTATGAACGCACTCCGAAAATGTAATAAAAAATTCTGTCTCAATTTTCTAGGTAGCACAATCGACTGTCACGGTATCGAGCACTAAGCATTATTTCCTATCAAAATGTAGAAAAGCAAGATTCGCAATAAAATATTAATATCCCTGAACAATTCTGATGGGACTTGGAATTGCAGAGGCTCACGGAAACATACAAATGTCTTAAATTTCTTCCATGTTACCTATTTGCTGACGTCTTCAAATTAATGCAGACGAATCTTTTTACTGTCTTTAATTTCTTCTATGTTACCTCTCTGCTTACATCTTCAAATTACCTATCTGATCCTATCCATGTATATATCTCTCTCCTTTCTCTTCATTCACAACTATGGAGTCCTCTTTCTCGTTTCTGACCACGGCCCTCGCTGGCATGATCTTTGCCTTCGCAATCTTTCTCTATTGCCTTGCTTCTCTACTGGTAACAACCAAAAATAACAGAGCGAGTGCCGACGGCCATGGAAAAGCCTCCTTGCCAAAAGCCGGCGGCGCGTGGCCTTTGATCGGCCATCTCCATCTCTTAGGAGGCCCCATGCCGCCCCATATAGCCCTAGCAAATATGGCTGACAAGTACGGGCCGATCTTAACCGTCAAGATGGGTGTTCATCAAGCGTTGATAGCTAGTAATTGGCAGATAGCCAAGCAGTGCCTTACGGTGAACGACAAAGTCTTTGCGACTCGACCTAAGTCTATCAGCTCAGAGGTGATGGCCTATGATTATGCCATGTTTGGCCTTGCTCCCTACGGCCCTTATTGGCGCCATGTGCGGAAGATTGCCATGCTGGAGCTCCTCTCCAACCACCGGCTGGAATTGCTCAAGCACGTCCGGGAATCGGAGGTCCATGCATCGATAAACTACCTGTATAAGCGATATGTGAAAAACGCCGATGGCGCACCAAAGAAGGTGTTGGTCGACATGAAGCGATGGTTTGGCGACATGACTCTAAATGTGACTTTAGGGTGATAGTTGGGAAACGATACGAGGACGAACGAGACGAGAAGGGTCGAGAGGCTTTGAGGACTTCTTCGATTTGGCGGGGAGGTTCGTAGTGTCTGACGCGTTCCCGATCTTGAGACGGTTGGATTTGGACGGGTACGAGAAGATGATGAAGAAGACGGCCCTAGAGCTGGACCGTGTGGTTCAAGGATGGCTAAACGAGCACAAAAGCAGAAGAAACACTACCAAGAGACAGGGTGATAACAAGGATAGTGACCAGGATTTCATGGACGTGTTGCTCTCCATTGTAGAGGCTGCCGAAGAGCTTCCTGATTACGATGCCGATACTTCGTTAAAGCTACATGCATGGTAAGTTTAGTTTAGCATAATCATTACCCCATTTCCATTTTTTTTTAAAAAAGGCATTTTATATGGTAGATTCTATTTTTTTTAGTTTCAAAAAATAGATTTTTGTGTACATAACATCTCTAACATCTATATAAGATTTGGTTTGTGTAGATAGTCCGGGAGTATGGCATGCCATGTGTTTTCTGAAGCTCTGAAGAGCCAATTCTTTTCCCTTTAAATGATCGCATGTCATACATAAGAATTTTTAGCACGGACGCTATAAGCAATTAAGGGCATGCCTGGACACAATGCTAGAAACTTTACACAGATTATACCACTTGCAACCCGAAGCACCAATACACAAAATATAAGTTGACATATTGATTCATATAGAATATTTTAAATTTTACTAGTCTTTTGAATTTTCACAGGAAATAAAAAAAAAATCGCTTCCAAATAAGCAACTCCTTCCGACCAAAAATAAAATAAAATAACCACCCCCTGGAATCCTTCTAAAATGTATTTTGGTTCCAAAACGATCAATTGAAATATTCCACATTGCTTGCCAATAGAGTGTATATGCTTTTTATATAAATGTGATTTTTCTCCACCAATTTATTAAAATTTTTGGTTTGGACTTTTTGAAATAACCAAGTAGGGGTGAGCATGATTCCAGGACCTGAAACCTAAAACATGATATGTGGAGAACTGGTTTGATTCTAAGTTCAGCATATGCAGAGTAGGTCCTAAATTCCAAAAATTAGGAAACCGATTCCAACAGGTTGGTTTCAAGTATGTGGAACCTCGAATAATTTTTTGTGTTTCCTTGGTACATGTTGATATTCCATGGCATTAACGATTGTGTATTCTTGAATCACTAATCTCAACTTCCATTTCTAGCCATATTTATGAATGGGATTTTTAGTTTCTTAGTATTCATAATAATTCGTATGTTTGAAATGAGTTGTGTCAATAGATTATAGCAGCAAGTGGTGGTCGTAATGACACACTGCAATCATTCAATTGAGAATATACGTAGAATTTGAGTAGACCTTAGAGTTGACTCTGGAATATGTGATAGGATAAGTACCGGGGTTTTAGAGTATGTATGGTAGGTTTTAGGTTTCAAAAAAATAAAGAACTTGTTCTATCGGATAGATTTCAAGTTGCTAGAACTGCTCACCCCTACGATTAGGCATCAAGATTCGTATTGTAGTTATTAACAATGCGTTACTTTGTAGGCACTTGTCTTAGCTGGCTCAGACACTACCTCAGTCTCTCTAACATGGGCCTTGTCTTTGTTACTCAACCATCGTGAAGTCCTGAAGAAGGCCCAACATGAACTAGACACCCAAATAGGTAGAGAAAAGCTGGGGTAAAAGAATCGGACCTCAAGAATTTGGTCTACATCCAAGCCATCATCAAGGAAACCTGCGTTTATACCCACCCCTCCCACTCGGCGTCCCGCATGAGTCCATGGAAGACTGCACCGCGGATGGCTACCACGTCCCAAAGGGCACTCGTCTCCTCTTCAACTTCTGGAAGATCCATCGAGACCCGCGCGTCTGGTTGGACCCTCTCGAATTCCAGCCGGAGAGATTCTTGACCACCCACAAAGATTTCGATGTTCGAGGTCAGAATTTCGAGCTTACTACCATTCGGAGCGGTCGGAGAATGTGCCCCGGGATCAATTTAGCATGCAACTACTGTCACTGTCCCTTGCCACCCTTCTGCATGGGTTCGACATTGCGACATTGGCAGATGAAACGGTTGACCTGGACCGAGGCAATCGGAATGACAAATCTCAAAGCCACCCCACTTGAAGTCTTGGACTCCACGCCTTCCCGAGCACGTCTACCGGTAACTATCCCTAGAGATGGGGAAACGTCAGGCTGTAGCTGTCTAGTTGTGATTGTGAAGATAGTGAACTATGTGTCCACAATAAGTTGAAGGCAATATCGATATACGGATAATTTATTTGTCGACAGTTTCACTTTGGAGCACGCTAGATCACGTCAACTTTCATGATTTACTGTTTGTGTTTAATATAGTAATTAACCATTCTTGTTTTTTTTTTTTGGTCTGCAGTCATTTGGAAGAACTATAAAACAGAAACTGAAAAGTCAACATTGAGTCAGGCATGTCTCCATGTATGTGTGATTCACGATACAATAAAGGGTCATATTGAATGAGATGTGGAGTCATCATTGGGTTTGAAATTTTTTTTTTTTTTGTGGTTGATGTCACATCCTGCTTGATTGAGTAATGGATTGATTGTTAGCCATTAAGTTAGTTGTTTCACTCGCTGAGCCTGTAGCTCACTCGTGGTTGATAAACTGTATTTCAAACTAGTAAGTATGTCGATTCCTCTTATCATCCCTCTCCCACAATGCAATGCCCCCATTGACTTTGCTCACTCATGGGAGGATTACCATGACCTTGCTTACCCATCAGTACAGTTTAGGTTGTTCGTTTTGGTTATATGGATAGTGTCGCGACCTAAAAATTTTGATAGTGAAAATTTCCAAGTTAACAGATTATTAGGTTAATTAGATTGACTAACCTAAGATGGACTCTCCAAAGCCTATCGAATCGCAAACTTTGATTTTTGTTCAAAGGATTTTAGAATTTGAAGTCGCCACTAATTATTTTTTGGTAGATCGATTAGAAACCTAAGTAAATTAGCATGAGAATAAATTACTTCTATGAACCAGAGATTATGAGTTCGGAGACTTGATTACACTAATTAATTAAAACTAATGCCCTTCGGTACTTTAATTCCATGGATATCCTAATTTGGCAATTCAAGCTTGGTTTACTCCTAAGGCTCTAGTGAGGTGTTCTCTTCTCTTCTTTTTTTGTATTTTTCACTTTTTAGATGGAATGCATGGATGGTAATGGGTGCATGCATAAGTAAAACGTGAATATGCAAATATAAACACGCGAACGAATACATGCGAACGCGGACAGCAATCATGAATATGCGAGTATGGATATACAAATATGACATCAAACGTGAACGTACATTACATGCGAACGTGGACACGCAAATACGGCATACGAACGTGGATATACAAACACAGCACGCGAAGCAGACATGCGGATGCGACATACGAACACGAACATGCAGACGCGACATAAGTACATGGACATGCGTATGTAGATATACGGATACAGACAGGCGGATACAAATACATATGAATACGATATGCGGATACAAAGACGTCCGAATACGACATACGGATTCGAAGACAAACGAATATGACATGTAGATACGAAGTCACACGAATACGATATGCGAACGCGACATATGTACGTGGACGTGCGAACGCGACATGCGTACATGGACATGCGTATGTAACTTGTGTACGCGAATCATGCATACATGGACATGCGTATACGACATGTGAATGCGGACATGCGGACTCGACACGCAAATAAATCATCAAAAATAGGATTGGCTAGTCGAAATGGCCCGTTTCCTAATTTTTGAGATTTTTTTTTAATTTTTTTGTGATGAATATGTATGAATTCATGATAATACAAATACAACGTACGTACATGACATGCGAATACCATATGCATACGTGTATATGCGAATACGACATACGTATGTAACATGCGTATGTGACATACGAATACGACATACGTATCACAAACCAGTCAACAGAATACATGAGATCTTTACACCACCAAGTAGGAGGAAGAGTCTACCGCGATTTAAGGTTCGGATCAAAAACTACAGAAAATTGTAATACGAATGCGTATGCAGCATGGCAAAAGTATGCATGAGCTATGCTATATGAAATGCACATGAATGACATTTTTTGGTATTTTTGAATTAAATAAGACTGACAATGCAAAATATTCTGAATATAAACGTAATATTAAAAGATACGATATAAAAAGCAGTATATAAAAGTAAGCATTAAAAAATTCCTGAAGCCAAAAGAGGGAGTGAGCCAACGATTTCTGTGTAATGCTACGACTTCCAGCAGGTGGCTCAGCCTACCAATTCTGGGTTTTGATAATGTAGAAATCAAAACGCATAAAATAGAGTACAGAAAGCAGTAAATAAGAAACTCCAGCAGGTGGCTCAGCCTACCAATTCTGGGATTCGATGGTGTAGAAACCAAAACGCATAAATTAGAATACAGAAAGCAGTAAATAAAGAACCTCCAGTAGGTGGCTTGACCCACCAATTCTGGAGTTTGATAATACAGAAATTAAACTGCAGAAAATAGAATACATAAAGTAGTAAATAAAGAACCTCTGGCAGGTGGCTCAGCCCACCAATTCTAGGGTTTGATAATACAGAATCAAAATACAAGAAATGAAATATAGGAGAACTTTACACCACCAAGGAGGAGGCAGAGCCTCTCGCAATCTGGGGTTCGGATCTTTTAAGCGAAAAATACAGAAAACTGCAATACGAATACGACATGTGGATATAAAGATATACGAATACGACACGGCATAATCGAAATTTAAATCAATCCATTTAGGGTAACGACATTCTCGAAGATTTTAATCTATAAGATCATTACCTGATTTGACCGATTTGATTACCGAATTCGGATCTCGTATCACCTTATGGAACAAAATTGCGGCTCGAATAACGGGAATGAACTCGTGACTTGTGTTGATTGGTAGAGAAATTGGTAATGATAACATCTAACTTTAAACTCTCACCATTTTCAAGATTTTCTTTAGGAAAAGAATTCTCTCTCTCTTTTGGTTTTTTTTTCTCTCGAATTTTTCTTCAACTCCCAAAACCCTCTCAAACATTCAAAATTTTCTCTCCAAAAAATACACCTCTCCAAGCTCCCTTCTTCCTCTTTTTACAGCCCACTCATCTATCTCCCATTCTAATTTCTCCACTAACTCTTCTTCATCTTCATCTTCCATTCTTTATTCCCATCTTATTTCTTCATCTATTGTTCTCTATCTCCCGTTCTCCATCTTCCCTTCTCCATCTCCTCTTCTCCATCTTCTCTTCTCTATTCTAATTTCTCCACTAACCCTTCTTTTAGTTATTTACATAATAATCCCTCAAGTGTTAAGTATTTGTACTCTAGTCCCTAAGATTTTAAGTATTTACAATTCAGTCCCTAGAGAAATATTTCTTTAAGTCCAAATCTCCACAGAATTTTTGACACATCTCCCCTATGCTTGGTCAAAATTCACCTCATGTCTAGATCAATTGCTTGTCAAATTTAAGCTCATTTCTTACCGCTGAAAATGCAAAATTCAGCTAAGACCCTTTTGCAAAATTGAGTCATTCTGACTACAATTGGGCCAAGATGAAAATTTAGACTATTAGAAATATGTCACAATCCTAAAAGTGAAAAATGAAAATAAAATGACTCAAATTGAATTTTTTTAGGTTCAATTCGAGATTATACTCGTGAAGAAACACATAACCCCAAATTGTATTTTTCGAATTTGCAATGGCCAACATGAAAAGGGATTAAAAGAAAAATATTGATTATTTTTGTGTATTTTTGTGGCCTCAAATGTTATTATTCCAATTTTCAAGTATTTTTTTATTTTTCGAAAAATATTAAAAAATACGAAAAATGAAAATTCACTTTTTGTTCAAAATTGGTTCTTTTAGACTTGGACAAGACTTCCAACGTTAATTTTAATTTTATGAATTTTTGTAGATTTTCTATTAATTTTTTAAAGAGAAAGGTCATTAAAAATCAGGTGTCAGCAGCTGCCCTCTTTGAAAGGAAGCTCGGTAGATGTTCATTTCAAAGACGAGATGACATCTAAATCCTAATCGACTCAATTCAGGGAAATAAAAAGAGTTGTGACATTTGATCTCCAATACCTCTTTGTGTAAGTTCTGATCCAGACCGGGCTTGAGGAGACTCTTACGAAGTGAGGGAGAGATAGAGAGGAGAACTTACTCTGGCACTTACCTGCCCATCATTGGCTGTTGCCCTGACATGAATGCTCTTTGAACAAGCATCCAAAGATTCATTATAAGGATACTCCTGGGGAGGTTAAACTTTGACCCGTATGGTAGGTCAACCCAGGCAGAATTCCTAGTGCAACAACCCTAGTGGTGATTTATCCTATTTAGAGGATTCGCCTGCATTTTGACCCATATGGTGGGTCGTACCATGATAGAATTCTTAATAAAGGATCCTGATGATTAAAATTGATTGAGATTTGATCGTATGGTAGTTCACGTCATGGCAGATTCCTGATTAAAGGATTCTACTGAGCGGTTTAACCCGATATCGGGTTCACTGAAGAAAATGCCTGTAAAAAAGACTTTGTGCTTGTATGAAGGATTTTATGCCTGTAGGAAGGACTTTGTGCCTCTAGAGAAGACTTTGGAAATGGTTCACCTAATGTGGGAATCTACCGAGTGAATGCTTGTAAGAAGAACTTTATGCTATAGAAAAGACTTTGTGCCTGTAGGAAAGGACTTTGGAAATGGTTCATCCGATGATAGGAGTCACCTAGAATTACCTAAATGTCACCTCTTTTGGGTAGAAAAAAGATTATCGACTGAAAAAAAAAAGTGATTTTTGGGTGTCATTTTGAGTTCCGGGGTGACTAGGATTCTTGCAGAAGCTCAAACCCAATTTACCTTATCATAAATGGTGCCATTCTGGGATTTGGAGAGACCAGAAATCTGCAGAAGCTCAAATCCAAATTATCTTACCATGAAGGTGCTATTCTGGGATCTGGGGAGGCCAAAAATTCTACGGAAGCTCAAACCCTATTTAACTTACATAACGGGTGCATTCTGGGATCTAGGGAGACTAGAAATCTTGTAGAAGCTTAAACTTGGGTTATATTCTCCTGTTACTTTACGATAAGCCAAAGAGGTAGATATCAAAAATATCTCGAATATTTCCATTTTCGAGACGAATCATGCCCCTACGATAATTATCAAGGATTCATGCAAAGTCTTAATAAATGCAACTGTGATGCAGTAGGTCATCCAAAACATCTTGCACATGGCACTGGTGATCAAAATCTATTGGGGTAGATTTTGGATCAAGTGATATGAAATCGCCAAAAGGTTTTGGTTAACCATCAATTGGAGTACTTTTATCAAAGAGGGACTTTTTACAATTCTCACAATTTCTTTTGAATTTCCGCTCACCGGAGAAAGACATTAGTGAATCTTCTCACATTAATGTTACAAACCTGACATCTAGGATTTCGAAACCATTCACAGAGTATACATTCCGATTGATCGGGAAGGCCTTTTGATAGGACCGTAATATTGGGCTTGGTCGAGGTCAACAAATGAGATCCATATCTGCTCTGGATTACAAGTCAAGAACCTGCAAAAATGAGAGAGAGAAATAATCTTGCTCATACTTCTGCGAATGAAGCTTAAAATCATTTAACTCTACGTTAACTCAAGTGCCCTAAGCTGGAAGGATTTTTCGGGTTGTAACATATGTTAGGATAGGGATAAGGGAAAAAAAGCTTGTTTTAGCCCAAGAAAATTTATGAGGATGGTTTGGCATTGGCGATCATTGCAAATTCACTACCAGTCTTCAGTCTTCTGAAGTAGCCTTAAGAAGCGTCATCGTTGTATGAGGATGGAATGGATTCTACTGACACGGTCATTGCTCGATGACAGTATAAACTCCAACTGAGTACATTTGCCTAGGGACTCCTTTGGAAAATTTCTTTTGCAACTAGATCCCATTAGGGATTTACAAAAGGAGATAACATGCAGACATTTTTTATCGTGTCTACAAAATGTACATGTACAGTCCCGAGAA
>JAGVVM010022085.1:0-41714 GCA_019149425.1 Psidium friedrichsthalianum
CAAATTTCTACAAAGTGCTTTCAACTCCAACTGTGCTCATCGACATCCGCCCCACCATCCGTTCCAAGAAAAAGCTGAGTTTCCGACTCAATATCCAACTTGATCCCCTGCTTACTAGGATCGCATTCACTGCGGCGGTCTGGGGTCTGAAAATGGGAAATCACCCATGAGAACTAATCTCAGCAAGCTCACCCAAATCCTCTCAGGATACCAAAGATCCCAGACCCAACTCCAGTAAGCAATCACAAAGTAATATCACAAACACATGTACCCAAACAATATCACAAGCAGAGATAGCAGTCAATAGTTTACTTGCCCTCATGGGCCAAGAAAACAAATAAATTAGTCTCAATTTCAGATAGCAAGTTCAAATGCATGTGTATGCCATTTTTTCAGTCTCAACTCTTGCCTCATTAATCCTCAGACCCGCGTAATGAAACCACCTCAGGTCCGTACTCAACCCGCGTAAATATACCGCCTCAGGTTGGTACCGTGGTCTCAGCCCGCGTAATATACCCACCGCCTCAGACTGGCACCGTGCCTCGACCGCGTAATAGTACCGCCTCAGGTCGGCACCCTCATTTCTTCATCAATTACCCGCGTAATGGTACCGCCTCAGGGTTTCATTTCTCATAACATTATCTGCCGTGCCACCATTATGAGACACCATTCTCATCAAGCAATTCCAATTGCGTTCGATAAATCAAACGGCATAATCAGGCAGATAATTCAAATGTAATGTCACCAAATGACTCATACACAATTCAGCCAGCATTCGAATACATAATCTCGACTCACATAAAGCATCTAAGCCGATCATTTTTGGCTAGCAAATGCAATTGCATCAGAGATTAGCTATCCTGTCCTTTCCCACTTTGAATCGTCAAGTTGGGCCCATGACATAACGTGAACCTTTCTAAGCTCACAAGGATGGTCTCAAATCTCATCACCCGTATCGTTCAAAACCCTAAAGTGTCGCATTGACACCCTCCCTTCCGAATTGGGTCCATTTGATCCCCGATTGATCAATTTTCTCATTTCTCAAGCTCCAGCACCGCGGGGCCCACAATCGCACTCAAAGATAGAAATTATTTATTCAGAAACAGCCACAATTCAAGTGCGTCCAGCGCACTATAAGTCTCAACAGCCACCATATACACAAATATCTCAAAGTCAGTCAATTTTCTCAAACGATCTACCCCGTATCGCGTCCTAGAGCTAATCCAGGCAATATCTGACATCCTACACAAGATTAAGGATGCGACCTTACCAAAGAAAGCTTGACAAGCTGTGGAAACAAGCTGAAACGGCAAAGGACACCGCGACAACCGAGACCGCGGCGGCGCACGACGACAAGGGAAGAGAACGGCTAAACCAAGAGGAACCGGGGCTGTGAGGGGGCTGTTTAGGCACCAAATGAACTAGAAATCATGTTTAAGACATGGAAATGAGATCTAAGGGCAGCCGGTCGACATATATCATTAGAGCTAAAACAGAAATTCGGCACCCAGAAAACAGTTTCGTCGACTGATACGAGAAAATACATTTGAAGGGTCAAACGACCTCCGATCGAGGCGATTCAAGTTGGGTTAGAACCACAAGACATCAAAATATAACATACCCAAAAACCGCGACGATCCAACGGTCGAATCTCCGATGGCGGCCGGTTGAAGTTGGTGGTAGAAATCCGGCGTGAATAGGGAGAGGGAGGAAAAAGAGAGAGAAAGTGGTTTCTATGGTGGAATAGTGAGGGGATGGGGGGTTCTGCCGTGAATGATGAAGAAGAAGAAGTCAAATTCTTCTAAAAAAAATAAATATTAATAAAAAAATATAATATCTCTCAAAATATTAATTAAATAATCAAAATATCTACTTACTATTCATCGATTTGACATAAAGTCGATCGATTTGACCGACAAGATTGGTTTGACATTTGATGTGACATTCCTCTGGTTTCGTGCCAAATCGGGATTGATTGGGACTGAATCGGTGTTATTTTGGCTCAATCGCGAAGGGAAAATGACTCGAGATGATCTCGGAAAATTTTTCTAACTTCGCTAAAATTCATCTCACACCCTGGCCACTGAATCCAGGGCAAATCGGGGACTCGACAGAAATTTCTAATTTTTGCCTTCCTTCTCGGCACTCCGAGTCCAAACTATCAATTTTCGAACCTTTCTCGTCAATATCCAAATTTAGCAACTGCAACGCTCTTGAAAATCGATTGTCCTATTCGGAACTCAATTCGTGGCCAAATTCATAAGATAGTAGCTATAATGAAATTCTCAAACTAACGGGTGGCTGTTAGGAGTTACGCGTATCGACCAATTGGTCCACGACTTATTTTCCTAGATAGCCCTTCCCTTTTGGTCAGTTATCTCGAAGTGATCAGTTTCGAGTGGAATTCATTAATAGTGCATCCATGACATATCCATTCTATATTCAAGTCCCAAACAGGGGTCGAAATTCAGAATGTTACACTATTGGACATGAATATGTCTAAATCTGCAATGAATTTGTAGAAGGAGAACAAGCTGTAGAATGAAGGTTCTTTATAGCTTTGATGGACCAACACAAGGTGAATAATCTATAGAATATGATGATGTCGGTTTGCTTGAAAGAACCTATTTGCAGAAAAAGAACCACTTTGCAGAAGGGGCCCATGTTGCAGACAGAGTGGATGGTTCTACATACGAGCCACTACAATCCTAGTGGGAAGACTAAGCTTTTTAATAATTTGAATTAGAGTCAATAAGTGTTTTTACTATTGTCTTCAAGTGTTTTACCCCATTTTTGGATAAGCAAAAAGATGTCAGGCAGACCATAGAAGTAGAGTGAGCTACTTTGGGAAATCGCTTTCTAATGCTTCACAAAAGGACGTTTTGATGGTCAAAGACGGGGGACCAACGGACCTTTGGCGAAGTTCGCCCCCGCCATTGTTGGATGAGGTTGAGCTCACCCTCGCCAGTGGCAGGGGTCGAGCTTCACTAGAGGCCGTTGCCAAGGTCCGACAATCGGCTAGAGGAAGAATGAAGGCAAGCAAAAAGAAAGAAAGAGAAGGAAACGAAAAAAGGAAAAATAAAACATAAAGAAAAAATCAATTTTTTTAAAAATATTATTAAAAATTATCCATGTCAGTGCGATCGCAGCACATAGGAAGTCCAATGTCAATGTCAGTGATTTTCAGTTAAAGCTATCATAATGGATTGAATTAGCACATGTACAAAAGGTTGAGAACTCAATGGCCCAAAAAATGAAGTTTAGAACGAAATATATATATTTTGGTTTGGTTCTATTCTATTTTATTTACAAGCCATCATGTGTACTATGTGTGTACGCAGGTCGTGAAATCCTACTTCCTCCTCATGCGTCGCCACCCCAACTCCCCCCAAAGGTGGAGATTCGAATCCCCACCTCTCCCTTCTCAATGAAAGAGAAGAGTAGCTATTAGGGCAATCCTCCGGTAGTTTAGAATGGAATTGACACATTTGCAATAGGTTGGAAATTTTTTTTGGTAATTCTTCCATATTATCTCATCCCCAATATTTACTCCTCTATCTAATCTTGGTTTTTGTTTTTTGCAAACCCCCCTCCCCCCCAAAAAAAAAAACAAAAAAATGGAAAAGTAAAAATGGAAGCCTTTGTTTTCACCTATTTGTATCACCCTAGTGGCTACGTTTCTACCACGACAAAAAGGGGAAATAAACATCCACACATACCTATTTAATAACTGCATGACAAATCTTCACCAAGAGCACTATAAAGAGCATGAAATGTGCAACACCTTTAGCGCTAGAAGAACAACAGAAAAAGATAGAGAGTAATGGAGAAGGAAGGAAGCCGGGGAGAGGAATGAAAAAGGGAGGGATCGTCACAATGCCCTTCAGTTTTCGTGAGTCATTCAAGCTCTCCCATCATCGTCGTTGTCGTTGTCGTCATCATCGTCATCATCTTCTTCTTCTTCTTGATCTTTCTTTGATTACCATCATGGTTGCCTCCATTATCTACGTCGTCGTAAGTTCAACCACTCTCTTTCTCTGTGTATGTGTGTGTTCAGAGAGAGACGACCCAAGCGAGATTATGTATGTACTAAGACAAAGTTGAAGAAGTAGAAGCCGTTCGAGGAATGACCTTTTCTTTCCATAGAAAATGGTTAAATAATAGTGATATAAATGAGATGATTTGAGGTGATAGAGTAATTAAATATTAAATCATGCCTTTTTCAATAACTTAAGCTTTTAGAGTAGTTGACAGTGGCCCATGAAAGACTTTTTTTTGTATCTTACGTTATATCCACATGTATATACGTATATAGAGAGAGTACATAATCGTCCCATTTACAGAATTGACGGTCCATTATCGGTCACTAAACTGAAAGTTGGAAACGGGGGATATGGCTGACCCGGTTTCATATTTTCCGTGACTTTGACCGGTGGTGTTTTCCTCCTTGTGGTGCGTTTGTCTTCGATAAAATCTCACGATACTATTTTTGAGATAAATTTTTTTTGGGAATTTTCAAAAAAGGACACTTTTGATGCCAAAAATTTTGTTCGAGATCACTTTAGTGCCAAAAGTTTCAATCAGATCACTTTAGTGCCAAGTTAGACACAAAAAGATCACTTTGGTGCCACTGGCAAAAAATTTCGATCATTCTCAATACGTTGCATTTTTATTTAATTCTTGAATTTTCAGTGATTTTTTTTTAAAAGAAGACCACGTGGACTTCAAATTTAGAAAAAAAAATTAAAAATTGATTTTAAAGATATAAAAATTAACATAAAATTTTAAAAATAAAAATTTATTTAAACTAAATTGAAATAAGCTACAAAATCAACAAAAAAGCCAAAAAAAAAAAGGGGAGATTTGTAGGCAATGAGGGTTGTAACCCTCGCCGCTGTTGCCCTACCATCGTTAGCTAGTGGCGACCCTTGGTTAGACTTGGGTGAGGCTCGCCAGCTCTCACTTGTGGCTGGGGCTCAGTGACTCCTATTGGCCATTGTCGACGATGGTGGACAGTAAGGGCTAGCCCTTGCTGCTTGTAGACCCCCCCTTCTTTTTTTTAAAGCTATTTTTTTTTGAAAATTTCAGCTTATTTTTCAAATTAACTTTAAATAAATTTTAAATTTTAAAAAATGCTAGGTGGATCTCTGGCGAGCCACGTTAGTGTTATATATTAATAAAAAAGTGCCTTGTCAAATTTCTGGGGAAGTATATCGAAGTTAGCACTTAAGTGATCATTTTTCAAAAAAATTTAGGGCCTGTTTGGTAACGTTTCTGTTCCTGGGAACAAAAAAGGATCAGAAACATGTTTGGTAACGCAAATAATTCTGTTTCTGATTCTGCTCCCGGGAACACTTTTGGAGCAAAAATCAGGAACAAAAAAAAGTTGTTTCTCAAAAAAAGAACACTTTTTTAGGATAACTTTTCAAAGATGGACTTCTCAACCTCTTCTCATGACACTTTTTTAGGTCACTTTTGAACAAAAAATCAAAATTTTATATAGTTACCAAACGCATTCTGATTCTCTAAAAGAACAGAATAAAAAAAAGTGTTTTTAATCAGAATCACTTTTTTTAGAACAGAAACGTTACCAAATAGGCCCTTAGCACGAAAGTGATTCAACTGAAACCTTTTGGTATCAAAATGATCTCCGTACACAACTTTTGGCATCAAAAGTGTCTTTTTCTTGAGAATTTTCAAGTTCAGATTTTATTTCCTAACTTTAATAATGCACATGTTTTAATCGAAATATTTTTAAATAATTGATTTTTTTGGTGGATCAAATGTGTGAAAAATCAGAAACTGATTAGCTCGACGCACTGCTAATTCGACGGCATGATCAATTGAGTTTTCTTTTGGTCTTTTTTCTTTTGAGATGAAAACGGACTTGTTGATTTGGGCATTTCTGGTGAAGAAGTTGCTCTGGCCACTACGCGAGACGTTACCTATTGAGAGAATATTAGGTGCTCTTGGAGCAAAGATGAATTGGTGCTCTAGTCCACTCAATGAGCACCACATGGCAAAGTGAGGCCTGCTGTCAGAAATTTTTCAAAGCCCATTTGCCATTTGCTCTCTATTTATTTTTCCTCCATTACCTTTTCCCCCCTTCTCTCTCTCTATCCCCTCTTCTGTTTTTGATGATTGTCCTAGTCAGAAGGAAAAGACTTCACGCCGAGAAAATTTGAAATCACTCTCTGTCAAATTTTCTCCTCTCTCAAATCCCTCCCCTTATTTTCAGCTCGTAGCCTTGCTCCTCTCAAGTCCCTCTTCACCACTGCTTTGCTCTCTCTCTCAAATCCCTCATCGGCATGCAAAATAGAGAAGCGGTCGCAAGAGAAGGTCGGACTTGCTTCTCAAATCCCTCGTCATTTCGTGAAGCTCATGACAGATGTGGGTTGTGGCTTCAGAGCTTAACGTTCGTTTTGTGTTGCAAACTTTGCTTACGAAATAGAGAAGTAGTTGTGAGAGGAGGTCAGACTAATTTCTCAACTTTGAAGGTGTGCTTAGTGACTCATTTTGTGTTGCAAACTTTAATTTCGGTTAACGTGCTTGGGTGTTAGTTCACTTTTGTATGGCAACTTTGATTGTTAGTGCACTTCGTTTGCATATTAGGAATTTTGGCACAACTAGCACTATCATAGCAAGTGTGTTCAGAAGAACATAGGATTCTGGTAGTCGATCGTGTGAGATGCTAATCAAGTAATTGTCAAGGACCATTAGAACAAAGCTAGATTTGTGCTAGCGTGCGTGATGAATAAAAGCCATAAATAAAGTTAGTTCACAAAGATTTGGTGCTAGCATAGCAAGCATGCATCAAGGAGATTACAGTGAGTGACTATCTATAAATTTTGAGCTAGAAGCTTTTCCGTTGACTAAGTGTACCTAGTTTTTAGAGTTCTTGCCATGTTTATGAACTAGTGACTAGAGTTATTGTAAGTGAAAATGATGGTTATGGTGAGTAACGATATGTGCAGATGCTATCCAACTATAATTGATCTAAATCATTGCTAGCGAAGTATTTTTCAGCTGGCCTTAAAATTCAGACCTTTATATGCTCTCTACTCTGTAATTTGGAAGGAAAAAAATATGATATCTAGAAGTTTGAGATGTTATCGAGTATTCTACTCTCCGAGGGTATTCTAAGTATAAGCTATTTATGTTTGTGAACTAGATCCAATTGTTTTGGGAATTTCTGTTCATATTTGATGTTAAATCAAAAGGTTTAGAGTCGGTCATGGTATGTGTTTCCTCTTATATGATAATAACATTATGTTTTTTTAACCAATGAATGCCCTGATCCTTTTGATGGACCAGAATGCGAAGCCTTGATCTATTTGTGAATGAGCTTCTTTGTGTCGGTAAAGGTATTCATTACTGGCTTTATCATTTTACTCATTAAACTTATAAATCCGGTTGTCACTTCAACAACGCCTAAACCTAATAAAAGAAGAGTGCTTGTTCATGGAATTTTGCCTTTTTTTTAAATTGGTTGTAGCTACAATCTATGCCTATGTAGCTGGTACTCTCTTATCTAGTTAGTAATCAAGGAAATATATGAAAAAGGCCAGCAGTAATACTAATTTAGAAGTGCGTGTATACAAGCTGTGAATACTATTTCATGTTTATAGTTTTCATGAAACCGCTCTTGATCTATCATAATTGAAATAAAGTATGGACATAAAAAACTTGTGCACTAACTTACACTTTTGCTATTATTCAGAAAATAGTTTCTAGTCCTCGGTAATTATTTTTTCTACATATTTGAATTGTTTCTGTCAATGGAGTTTGGGTCAACTAATCCTTCCCTGAATTGTTTCCGTATATCTGAATTGGGTTCCCTATATTTTTCTTCCAATTCCGTGATGTTGTGCTTGATTATCTAATCTAATTTGGATTATATGATATTATTGTTTTAGTATGGCATCTCGAGGATCTTCAAATCGTCAGTTGATTTTCCATCCAAGATATGTCCATGTCCTCAAGGGAAATTATGAACGATTAAAAAAGTGCAAAAGAATCCGATTAATCAAGGAAGATTATATTATGCCTACACTTGTAATGTAAGAATATCAATTTACTATGTTGTGCATGTTCAGACATATGTTATACTTGATGTTGCTTACCATAGTTTTTTTTTTCTAGACAAATAATTGTTGGGAGTTTGTGCAATGGGTTGAAGATTATATTGAGGAATGCAGGATCTATTCATCCAAAAATATTGACCCAATCAATTCTAGAGAGGCATCAAGCCAAATGAAGAATGGACAATCATAAAAGGAGAGTTTAAGGAAGTTAGAGAAAAAATAGACTTTATCATGCCATTACTAATATTATATGAAGTAATTATATCTTTCCTTTTGGAATTGTGATTTCTGTGTTACTATATAAGCAATTCAAGTAGTTAATCTTGATGCTCTCGTTTTTTTGACTTGATCTTATACCACATATAAAATATCATCTTTACCAAAAAAAAAAACATATAAAAATATCATGACCAAAAGCTGAACTCCATTTATGTTTAAGGTTGTATAATCTCCAAAGCTAAGTGTTATTCTCAATTTTCCACTCCTCTTCCATTTCCCTCCAAGTAGATTCAAATTCATCCTCTAACTTGTATATTTACATAAACGTAAAGAAATATCTATCCTTTAACTCGTGGTAAAGCTATGGAATATTTTGATTGTCATTTTTCTCAATGTGCCAAGTGCATAAATGGTGTTGTGTATTGGAAACACTGTTCTAATGGCTTTTGCCATTGCTTGGTCTAGGTCAATGAAGATGGTTTTCATAGTCTTATTGCCCAAAGACTCCAAAATACCTCAAATAACCAAATAAATAATAAGTAGTCTCATCCAATAAAAAATTTGCAGTTGAACAAAGTATTCTTCCAATGGTGATTAACCCTAACAAAAGGTGCACATATCATGTTATGTTTGTTTGTGCGATACGTAATATCAAATACCAACACATCACCAAAAATAGTTGTAATCAAATTTGGACAAACTATCTCTCCAACGTAGATTTGTCAATCTACCCTCTTGATCTACCCGTACAACATAGAAAAATGTCGGATTTTGCATTTGCATTTCATGAAAATAATTTAATAGACCTTGACAATCCCCCCTTACTTATAACATTGGATTTTTCTTTTTGTAAGTGATTTTGAGCATCACATAGGATGAAACGCAAATTTTAGCTTTCTCCTGCTCTGTTTGCTAAGAATTTAAATAAGGAAGTCCTTCCAATCCCATATTTAACCATATCAGCTAGACGGCCTTCTCGTTATCATGTATCATTTTTGCACATCTTATCAGATGCTTTTGATTTTCGAGTGTAACTGCATGATTACGCTCAGAAACACACTCTATAACTTTGAAGACACCATTGTCCACCTTAAATATGATATGAGGAAGATAGCCACATCTAACTTCAAATCTCTCATATTTCCTTTCTTAATCGGATACGCTCGTAGAATGCCCCTCATAGTTACATATAAAAATTTGTCGGGTTATTTCTCCTTTAGCATTTCTAACCACCTTACCCTTCCTCATTCCAAATCCTTTGCCAATTGCATAAACAACATAAGCATTATATGTTTCATGTTCATTTGGAAAAATCATATCTACTTTAGGCTTAAAACTTTTTTTTTCAAATCACGCATTATATATGCAAGATGAGAAGTTTCATCCTGCAATAACAAGAACAAAAATTATTTAACATAATGCTTTTACAAGCAAAATAACATCTCATCCATTACTTAAGAAAGAAAAATATGTCTCTCATAGTATGAGTGATAAATTACCTATGATCAGCCATTTGATAACTTTGCATGTGCAAAGTAATTGATGTAACAGCTTAAAAAAAATAGCAACAATCTCGTCAAAATCAAGTTCAATGCAGCAAAAATCGCAATGAATGGATGTTCTAATGGCTTCCTTAGTCGACTTTCAAAATCTTGATTTCTATAGAAAAGGCAAATGAATTAGAACAAAAACCAACTGAGTAATTCAAGAGTAGGTATAGAGCTTAGCATGCCAAAAAGAGAGTCTAGACGGCTTTCACGTCATGGAACCTATATTTATATATCACTTCATTTGTGCACCACATCCAAAGTAGGACTCAACCATAGTTGGCCAATTTTCATTTGATAAGTAAGATTGTAGACTAAACCACAAATTATATTGCTAAAGCTTGTGGCGTACATCTTCATCCATGCTTAGTAAAAACTAATCACTTTCAACATTTAACTAGAAGAAAATTTGTAGTCTCTTTTTGGCATTTAAGGATATCAACCATTTAAAATTTAGAATACAGATATGTAGTACTTATTTTCATTTCTATCAAACAGGCGCTTAAGATATAAATGAAGCTGCAAATTTTATTGATGTACCTATACACTATTGGTGCAAAGACTAAGCAGCTAAGTTGCACATGCTATAATGCAAAACATAAATCTTTAATCAGCTAGTTGTACTTTGCCATACTAACCAGGTCTTTCCATTGCCATCAATTCCAAACTTGCAGTGAACTTGCACTTACAAAGGCATCACCAAAGCTAGAAGATTAACCAGAATTCTATCACAAATCAAGGACAAGAACAAAGAAACGATCATAAGATATATTGCACAGCGACAAGAAGAAAAATGCTCACAAATTCAGGCCCCATCCCCATGGAAATGCCTTGCACCTTTGAAACTTGACCTTCCCATTTCACAGAATCAGAGGAAGAACTTCGTTGTCATGAAGAGTTGGATGTAAAGGAAGAAGTTACGGAAATAGGCATCGGAATGGAAGAAATAGTAGTAGCAAGGATGTTGAGCTCGTGCGCGACGGTGATGGCAGGGGTTGTTAAGGCAGAGGAGCTCGAAGGCAAGGGTCTTGTGGTGGGGGAGGTGGTGGAGAAGTCTGGGGGGAGTTGGTGGCTGGGAAGAAGTGGAAGATAATAGAGGGGTGGTGGTAGAGATGGAGGAGATGTAGGCGGTGGTGGAGTTGGCTTTATAAGCCTGGTTGGTGATGACAATGTGGATGGAGAGGGAAGGGTGGTGTGTGAGGAGGAGCTTGCCTATGCTCCCTCTTGGTTGCGAGTCTAGCCAAGTCAAAGATTGGTGATTTGTCATTGTTGCCTCCCTTGCTAGAGATCAGCATTAAATACCGTCCAAGTTGGTTCGTATCGCTCTCGACTCGAGCTTCTCAAAGATGTTGACTACAATCCCGGTCGAAGTCTACATCTTCATCTTTAGGGACGAATTCAAGAAGCCCTTGTTCTCGGGAAAGACGTAAATGCAGAGCTTGAGTGGACTGGTGCAGAAGGTTGGGTCTTGAATAGATTGGTGCAGAAGAGAGCGAAGGAGGGAAAAGAAGAGAGCGAAGTGGGAAAAAAGGTAATGGAGGAAAAATAAATAGAGGCAAACGGTATATGGGTTTTGAAAAATTTTTGACAGCGGCCGCACTTTGCCACATGGCATTCATTGCGTGGACTAGAGCATCAATTCATCTTTGCTCCAAAAGCACCTAATATTTTCTTTTTTGCCTATTGCCTCTCCCTCTTATTGCCTTAGAAGCTTCTAGAACTCTTCGAGTTGTGTTTCAATTTCAGTTCTTTCTTTTCTTTTGTTGGTCTTGCCCACTTGCTTTACGTTGTGCCGAGTTATTATTTTGGTCTAATGGATGGTTTAGCAAACGGAAAGTCATCGGAGAATGGTCAAACCAGTCTCCATTTTTCCCGATTAAAAGTTGGGGCCTGCGAATATATATATATATATATATATATATATATATATATATAATATAGATATATAGATATAGACACATACACCACACACACATATACACATATCCCCTATTGCAATAGATGCCGCGGTTGAAGTGGTTCTGCTAACCTCGCTAGCTAAGCAACGCTCGCCTCGCAGGGGCAAGGTCGCTTGAGGCTAGCTAGGTCGCCTTGCCACTGCCTGTCGAGGGTCAAACTCACCAGCTTCATCCTCAATGCACCTCAAGTGGTTTGTGAAAATGTTGCATTACTTGCCTTGGTGAGTAATTTTTTTTTTAAATTTTAAATTTTCTTCTTCCTCTTGTTTTCTTCTATTTTTCCCTTCTTTATTATATTTTTGTTATTGTGGCTAGCGAGGTTCGGCCTCGTTTCGGCCTCATCCAGATGTAGGCAAGTGGCCTCGCTCACTATCGTGATGGTCTTGGATGAGGCTAGCCTCGCTGCCATGGGTATTTGTGAGGTACGAGGGTGTTGTGGAACCCGGACAGTAGCCATCGAGGGCTTTGTTGCCTTCACAGCAACCCTTGCTACCGTAGTAACAAAAAAATTAAAAAGAACGAAGGAAAAGAGAACAAAGAAAAAACACTAATAAGAAAATAAAAAATAATTGATTTTAAAAATCGTCAACGTTATTGAACCATGCCACGTAGGATAACTAGTGTCCACATCAGCGATTTCTGACATGCAAGTAGGACGGCCGGCATTTTCGTCATGGATTCCAGACAATAATTGGCCGGATGAACATTGACAAAATAAGAAAAGATTTAAAACTCAATTGATACAATAAAAGGGTCGAGCGTTGAATTGATCATGATGCACTAGGTTTATGACTTTTTTGATAAGTTTTCCCGTGTGTGTATATATCCCAACGTATGATTCATAAACTAAGAAATTATGAAAGAGTGAATCCTCGGATACCACAAAATAGATATTCTGCTGGTTAGATGATGGGAAACTACTCATCAGACACACGAACTCACCGAATAAACATTTAAAAACCCTGTACCGTAAGGACCTCGTCCATGCCATCATTGAGCACTTGTTTGTCCTTATTTTGTTGACAGGGAATGGCCTGTTTGACCCTAACCGCGGTACTCCCCCAGCTGAGTCCAACCCCATGCAAGGACGACCAAGTGTGCCAAGAGGCCAGCAGCGGCCAGCTCGCCGTCCTCTACGCGTCTCTCCTGCTCACAGCCCCAGCGCGGTCGCCTTCGGGGCGACCGATTCGAGCTGACCGATCCGAAACAGTCCGCCAAGACATGGAACTACTTCAATTGGTACTACTTCGTGACGGGGGTGTCTATACTGGTGGCGGTGATGGTGCTCGTTTAAATCCAGGAGAACATCGGATGGGGCTGGGGTGTCGGGATCCCGACCATCTTAATGTTCCTCTCGACCGTTGCTTTGGTTGGTGGGTACCCGCTGTACGGGATGCTGGATCCGGCGGGTAGCCCATTTACCCGGTTTTTGCAGGTTTGGGTGGCTTCGTTTAGGAAGAGGAGGCTAGCACGGTCACGGATTCTACATTGTTGTACGAGAATGAAGAGCTTGATGCCTCAATTTCCTCGGATGGAAGCTTGTCCACACCAAGCATATCAAGTAAGCGTTCTCTCAAGAAAAGAACATAAATTGAAGCATAATGAAGTCGATTTCTAAAGTGTCACCAATAGAATAAATCCAAATCCTATTCATTCGAAAAGTTAATTGATAACAGGGAAAAATGTTCAAAAAGTCTTAAATCTATCACATTTTTGACAATTTAGTCTTAAACTTTCTAATTTTACCAATCGAGTCCTAAACATTTTCACATTTTGTTAATTGAGTCTATTCAACCAATTGATATGTCCTAAAACTTCAATTCATGGTCCGTCGATCAAGAGACATTATTTGGGGATATCAATTGATATATAACGTCAAGTTATCACAGCTATTCCGATACAAGATGGTTAATTAAAGGGCTAAGCTCTCAGACACCATCAAGTATACAATACAAAATGCTGCTCTTGCATGTATCGATCAAGTTTAACAAACTCTTATTACGTGCTGAACTAAATGTTTTATGGGTACTATTTCCTTCACTAATTGATTGATCAAACTTCCAGGTTCCTCGACAAAGCAGCAGTCGTCGCTCTGGACGACGATGTGAAATTGCCCGGACTTATGGAGGTTGATACGGTCCATCAAGTGGAAGAACTCTAGATAGTAATTGGCATTTTATTTATTTATTTATTTTGATATTTTTGTTTTTTTAATTTTTGTAGCCTTTTTCTCCTTGGCAGGCGAGGGTCACCGGCAACCCTTGCCAACCATCACTAGGTGGCCCAGGGGCTAGGGCTAGCTCGCCTTGGGCTAGCGAGGCCGCGATGGCCTTAGGTGACGGCCGTTGCGGCCTCGGCCGTAGGCCGAGATCTAGGCGAGGGCCCCTTGCCAGTGGTCGGAGGGGCCGCAATGGCCCTCGCCTCGTGGCGATAGAGATTGCGATGGCTGTCACCCGGGGTGTCGCGACCCCGCCAACCTCGGGTGAGCTGGCCCATGGCCCTTGGGTTGCCCGATGGTGGCTGGCGCCAGTGACCCTCCACTTTTATTCTACAAACAGAGAGAGAGAGAGAGAGAGAGAGAGAGAGAGAGAGAGAGAGAGAGAGAGAGAGAGAGAGAGAGAGAGAGAGAGAAGAGAGAGAGAGAGAGAGAGATGAGAGAGAGAGAGAGAGAGAGGGGATGTCCTCTATTGCAAAAATAAAGAAAGACAAAAAAGAAGAACAAAATTTGCAAAACAAAAGAAAATTATGAAAAATTCTTCATGTACCTTAAAATATTCAAAAAAGCATTTCTCCAATACCACGTCAGCTTTTTCAGCGTCCACGTAAGCGATGATACTTAAGTGGTCGATTTTTAAAAGTTATGGTACTCAAGTGAGTACCATAAAAAAGTTATGGCACTTGCGGTGTATTTACCCCGTCAAAGAACTATTACATACGTCACAAGAAGAGTTTGGATTATCTAGTAATAAACCTATCACAATGCCACATGATGCTTTAGCAATGGAGGTACACAATCTCCCTGATGCGCAAGGTCGTGCTGAGGGCTTGCGGCCGGATTTCTTAATGCACTTACTTATTTTTAATCTCAGGTCATCGTCTATTTCTCTGTACGAAGCCTTATAGAACAAAGATCATTTATTTTTGTGCATAATGGAATCATGTGGATGTTGGAAGAACTTCAATACACTACGTCATGTTCGATTGATATGATATAGAAGGATGAAATGTGAGTTTAATTGTATCAAATTGATAGCCATTTGGTCACCACAAGAGAACAAAACCAAAGAAATTTTCTCACACTTCAATGGTTAGAATTCACCGACTGACCATGCTACTGAATCGTCTTCCCATCTTGGAGAAGACGATTCAAACGAGCTTGGAGAAACAAAATGGTTAGGCTAATGAAAGTTCATTAGAACTTTTACCGACAGACCATGCTCCTGAATCGTCTTTCCATCTTTACTCTATTATCGAAATTAGTAGTTTGATTTCCAACATTGATAACCTCCTTATCTCACTTCGTTCTGCTGTCGCAAATGGTGACACCTCAGGGGTAATACAGAAGGAAGCACCAGCATAGTGTCTCATTCTTTCTATTTAAGTTCATGTCACGTTGATCGCACTAGACGAAGCAAGACCAAAGATTGATTGAACCTATAAGGCCTACTGTGCCCGAAAACTAGCATACCTCCTGATGGTTGCACAGTAAAGTAGTGCCAACGAGGCTTCACAATATAACTGTCTCTAGGTAAGCATTTTTTCTTTTTATATGTTAAACTTGTAGGAGTTATTTTTGCGGACCTATGTTCTCTTACCCCTCTCAAGAACAGTAACTGATGAAATTCCGAGCAACTATATTGGAAGCCGAAATGTTTTTATAGTCTGTACTGAGGGTTTACCTTTGACAGCAGACATGCTGACTTTTAATGGGATGACAATACTCCTAATATTCTGTGCTTGTTATGTTGCACCAGACAAAAGCAAGACAACTTGTATAGTCCAATGGACATGTTTTCTCCTAAGGGAAAGAATCTCGAAATTCACCTTCCGGACTTCATTTGTAACTAACTGGGTGATACTGACAACTGTTTGCTATTAAAATTAAGTACAAGTACTGCCTCGCTGAAATCTTCAAGTAGTATGTCGCCTAGAGGACATGTTAGAATATTAATAATTCAATTCCGGACGCGGTTCGCTCCAAATTTGTGGTTCAAGCTCCTAGATATATTAGAATCAGTTAATCATTTGTTTGTACCTGCAAAGATTCTCAGAATTCATCTTTCCTAATTGGAAGTGTTAGCCTGGAAAGTGACTTGGTCAGCAATGATCAATATCCAGGAAAATTAAGTCTTCTGGCGAAGAAAAATCTTCTTTTCATGATTGGGAGTCTTGAACTTCTGCATAATGATCTTATTATCTCCCGGTACCTTCTTTTGATTTGATTCTGAAACATTACGATCCCTTTCATATTTATGCTAGATATTCGATCTAAACGTTGTTTTTCAATTCCTTGATTCACATTGAATTTGAATCCCTTTAAGTAAATTATGCATGTGTCAGGATATGCCAAATACTGTACAGAAAGTCAATGAGCAAGTACAAGTACTTTGGCATTGCCAATAAATTTGCAGCAATTGATCCGTTCTTGTGGATACATGTGACAGTAAGAGACGAATTCTGGCGGGAAACTTTAGCAAGAAAATTACAGAAAAACTCAGAATTTCTTTGATCACTCTTTCTTTCTTTCTGTTCAGCCAAGGAGATAGTTCAAGAGCCCACAATTTGGCGTCAGCCGGGAGGGGAGTTCGTTATGCCTGTTGTCCATTACTAGATTCTATCTTCTTGATTGGCCAAAAGCCTTGTGATCCATGACCTCCTAGTACCTGCCATGTCCTGAACTACCAGACAGCCACAGATACCATCATACTTGTGCATCTTTTGAGTTATTTTGCCGACCAGACAAAAATGTGCATTTTGACATCACATTAGGTTGCTTTCCTCAACGACCAACTACCTGACCTCCCTTAGAAATTCCCGACACAACGAAGCTATGTCCACTGTAACTGTCACATGCCCCCTCAATAAACAGGCTTCCTCAATTTCGCTCAACTCACAGCAAAGTCCTTAATCTCCTTTCATCTTGCTGCTTGGAGTCACTTCAATCTCTGGCCCGACCACTTATCTGAACAATATGATTGGCCACAGGAAGTGTGTCAAGATGGCTAGGAAGTGGAAGAAACTCGCTGCCTTAGGCAGGAAAAGAATTTCTTTCTTCAGGGCTGATGCTGAAGGTTGCATACAGAGAATTTAGCTGATAAAGGTTGTTTCATTATCTACAGCGTCGACAGGAGGCGCTTCATGGTACCCTTGGCATGTCTCAGCAGTCGTGTTTTCCATAAGCTTCTTGAGATGTCCGAAGAAGAGTATGGACTATCCAGCGATGGGCCAATTGTAATGCCTTGCGATTCGGCTTTCTTGGAAACTGTAGTGACGGTCATTGGATGAGGGGAATCTGAAATTTAGAAAAAGTCCTATTCGATGCCATTAACTCCAATGCTGCTTCTTGTCTTCGTCCTGATGAAGCTATGATCTAGCAATTAGCTGTTCCTATTTGCTGATTTATTGGGTCACTTACTTCTTGTAAATATGAATTCTGGACAAAGTTCTTTTAACTCATTGGTTGGTTAAGAATAATCACAGAAAGAAGATTTCTCCTTGTTGTATGGTCAACACAGAATAATGAAGGCGTTTGATTCTGTGGTATCCTTAAAAGGGAGAAGCCAATTGCAATTCCGCATGAACCAGTGGCAACAAGTTTTCGATTAAAAAAAATAGGGACATGCTACTTCAATACTGCATGAACCACTTGCAATACTCCATGTCAGGATAGACAAAAGAAATAGGGGACGTGCTACTTCAATAGCCAGAAAATTTATATGCATAACCCTCAACCTGGTAGATTTGGTAATAACTTTGCAGCATTTGTTGTCTTGTCGGTAGTAGGGAAACCTGAAGATTGTGTTCTAATCAACTGATGAAATGTTCAGGGGCGAGAACAATAAGATTTACTGTATGTGTAGTTATTCATAAGAGTAAATGCGATTGATTTAAATCTGCAGCATTCCAATCAGAGTGAGTTCTCCTAATCCATTGCTGGAAAAGCCGATACTTCCAATTTGCAATTGCGTTTTTCCTCACATCTTGCACCGTAATTTCCTAAGATATCACAAGAAAGTTGATATGAATTTTTGAAGCCGAATATGACACCCTCTGGACAGCAAAACAAGTGCTTGTAGATGAGAGACTAGACAATTAGTTGGAACCTCTAGATTACACAGTTTTTGAAAAATAAAGGATGAACATAGAAAAAGAATTTTTGCACATGGTTCCAATTAGTTCTTCTAAGCCTACTAAAAAAGTTGAGAGCTCCTAGTTTGAAAGGTCTTTGTCGCCAATGACCTACAAAAAGCCCTACTACTTAGTAAGACTGGTGTCTAACGCTCATTTAGACTTGACATTTATGGGGTGAACTGCTGATTCGCTGCTCCGGCACAACCTGTAAAATAACTCCGGACGCTAAGCAAACTCAATTATTGCTTCCTTCTGTTCATGGTGGCCTTAATTAGACAAGTTGTTTTGGTGGAAACCTCAACACAAACTAACCAAAACAGGGTAAGGAGCTTTAAGAACTGTGCATAAACAAATAGCTCCCATTCTGTGCCATGGATACTTGACTCGACAGCAGGACATGTTCTCCAAGGGGAAAGAATCCCAAGGAAGGCGAGGAGCTATCACTTGTGACGAACTAAGAAACTGACGGTCATAAAATTGAATAAAATCAGTATAAATGTACTTTAATTAGCAATGAAATCCCCAAACCAAACTGATGTGAACAATTTTCTCAACGGTGTGGAATTTAATGAAGTTCTTTGTCCTTGCTTTTCTTTGATTTGAAAGATACGACGACGAAGACAAAGTTGGTTGCATACGCAGGAATCCTGTGCAACTATAAAGATAATCATTGGTTGGGAAACAAAGAGATACTCTTGTAAGCAGCACTAGGAAAATGTCCAGAAATGTCTTAGATCATAACAGAAAAGCTTTTTTGACAATAACAACATCGAAAGGTATTAAATTGGACGCTTTCACTGCAACTTGTTTTCTTCTCTCATGAGCTTTGCGATTTCAGATTAGACAGTTTCATTGGGTTGCACAATAGAAGTGGATTGTTAAATACCCGCTTCATCATTTATTCTTATGCAGGTGCCTCCTGTTGTTACCTTACAATACAAACTAAGGATCGTCCTTCCTCGAGCTTCCTGTCGTTGTTTATGTCGCGCAATGCTAATGATATTCCTTCATGTAAGTACACTTCACCATAATTAATTTGTAGTTAAAGCATTGCAATGACAGGACACAGGAAGTGGCATTTACATAGGATAGTCTTAAAACTTTTCCATCTATAAGCGTATGTCCCTCCTTCATTTCCACTTCGTCTTGGCAGTATTACAAGCCTACAATCCAGAAATAGTCCTTTTGTTCTCTAAATCTAATTGAGAAGTGTAAGCATGATGTGCCCCAATAAGCTAATGAAGATGGTGAGGAAATAGAAAAACCAGTCTCTTCAGGCATGAAAAGAATTTCCCGTTCTGGATGTGGAGGTGAATTCATCATTAGCACCAGAGAAGGGGCATTTTGTCATCTACACAACTGATGGAGGGCGTTTCATGATTCCTTTGCAGTGTCTCCATAGTAACATCTATCAAGAACTCTTCAAGATGTCTGAAGAAGAATTTGGCTTGTTGAGGGACAGAGTCCGGTCACCATGTCCTGTGACATAGTTTCCATGGAGTACATAGTATCGCTTGTCTGAAGATCCACGTACATAGTATTGCTTGTCTGAAGATCCACAGCCATAGACACAGAGAGAGCTTTGCTCAACTCTATTGCATTCACTCTGTGCTCGTTGGCTGCTGCTGTGCATACCAATGTGTGGATCAGCAAGTTCCTTTCCTTTATCAGTGAAGGAAACACCAGCGATATGTAAATACTTGAGATAAAATGTAGGGTTTGTGTAGCATAAAAATTGAAAGAAGTGTAGTTTGCACAATAGAGCTTGCAGGACGAAGAGTATCTGTAAATCACTACATGGACACTTTATGGATGACATCATAATGAAGTAATGTGTCCATCATTCCACTTTATCCGGCTGACTTTGATTGGTAATCAGTCTCAGATCTGAGCATCTCATGTATCTTTCTCACATAACGACATTCATGCTCCGTAAACGACGATGTCATGCCACTAAGTTTTCGATTCTACATAGTGATATGTTCCATGTGAGGGGAGACAAAAGCAATAGGGGACAGGCTACTTCATTACTGTGAAAAATGTATATGCTTGGTTGGTGTCTCAACCTAGTGGATTTGGTAATCACTTCGCAGCATTTGTTGTCTTGTCAGTAGTAGGGATACCTGAAGATAATCATAAATTTTCCAAATGGTGTGGAATATGATGGAGTTTTGCTTTGTTTTGTTTTATTTTGTCTTGCTCTTGTTCTGTTGGAACAATATGAGGACGGAGATGGAGTTGGTTGCGTTCCACGCTATCCTGTGCAAGTAGAAAGATACTAATTGCTCGGTCGACAACTACTAAGGAAACAAAGATACCTCACAATCGACATGAGGAAACATCCAGAAATGCCTGAGATCCTAGCAGAAACGTTGTTATTGGCAATAACAATGTCGAAGCATATTGACTTTGACCCTGTATCTTTAATTTGTTTTCTCCTCCTCCGAGCTTTGTGATTTCATACTAGACAAGTTCGTTTGGTTGCATATTGGAAATGAATCGGTTAAATACCTGTTTCATCTGTTATTTTTATGCAGGTGCCGTTTTGCTGTTATACCACGCTACAAACTAAGGATCGTCCCCTGCTTCCTTCTTGGAGCTTACCCTAGTTATTTATGGTATTCCCTCATGGAGCTATGTCTCCACAAATAACATTGCAAATCACAAGGCAGAGAAAGTGACATTTATGCGGGATTGTCCTTAAGCTTTTGCATTTATAGGCAGTGCGTCCCTCCTTCATTTGCATTCAGCTCTGCAGCAGTAGTAGCCTACAATCCAGAAATAGTCCATTTGTTCGAAGCATAGCCTACGATCCAGAAAAAATCCTTTTGTTTGAAGCATTATACTCTAAATGTAATTGAGAAGCGTAAGCATGATGAGCCCCAAGAAGCTAATGAAGATGGCGAGGAAGTGGGAAAAACCAACTGCTTCCGGCAGGAAAAGAATTTCTCATCCGGGAGTTATTGTGGAGGTGAATTCATCATTAGGACCAGAGAAGGGGCATTTTGTCATCTACACAATTGATGGAGGGCGTTTCACTATTCCTTTGCAGTGTCTCCGTAGCAACATCTTCCAAGAGCTCTTCAAGATGTCTGGAGAAGAGTTTGGTTTGTCGGGGGACGGCCCTATCACCGTGCCCTGTGATGCAGCTTCCATGGAGTACATAGTATCACTTGTGCGAAGATGCATAGCCAAAGACATAGAAAAAGTTTTGCTCAATTCTATTGCATTCACTCCATGCTCGTTGGCTGCTGCTGTTCACAACAAATGTTTGGATCAGCAAGTTCCTTTTCTTGGTCAGTGACGGATACTCAAATGACTTTTGTACAATGGGAAGAAAATGTGGGGTTTGTGCAGCAGAAAAACTGGAAGTGCTGTAGTTTGTACAGCAAGAGCTAGCAGATGGAACAGTATCTTGTAAATCTGTAGACGAGACATTTTATGGACGACAACATAAATCTGAACGTACTGATATTGTTATGTGTAAGAGTAGGCGAGCCAAAAAGGAACATGCTACTTCAGTACTGCGATAAAGTATTTGTATATTAATTGGTTGGTAATTTCAACCTGGTGGATATGATAATGGCTTTGTTGAATTTGTTCATGCTAATTCATTGCTGGAAAAATTGATGCTTCAGATGTGCAATTGCTTTTTCTCTCATCTTACTAAGAAATCTGATCCGAACATCACCCTTATACAACGAAAGTTGATAGGAAATTCTGAATCGGAATTTGGCCCTTTTGACATTAAAACTTGAGCTTGTATATGAGAGAATGATAAGATAGTTCAAACCTTGAGATGACGCAGTTTTGGAACAATAAAGTATGTGCAGGGTTCCCATTAGTTTTTCTAAGCCTTTTAGAATAGTTGAGAGCTCCTAGATTGCGAGGTCTTCACCAACAATGTGCCATAAATAACTCTACTACTTTATAAGACTTGTGTCTCATGATGATATAGACTTGAAATATGTGACATGTCACTTGAGTATTCTAGTGTGGACTGTCTTAGCATATTATTGATTCTCTGCCTCGGCACAACCTGTCAAATGGAAACCTCAAGACAAACTAAGCAAAGCAAGGTAAAGGAATTTCAAGGACTGTTCATATCCAACTACCCAATTGCTTAACTTCCCATTGTGTGATATGGATCCCTGACTCGACAGAAGGAAGTTCTCCAACGGGAAAGAATACCAAGGCAGGCGACGAGCTGTCGTTTCTCACCAAACATAAACATTTATAGCATCTGATAGTAAAGGTACTCTAGCAATGGATTCCCCAACACCAACTGATGTGCAGGATTTTCCAAATAGTGTGGAATATGATGGAGTTCTTTTTTTCTTTTGTTTTGCAGGGAACGATATGATGACGGAGATGGAGTTGGTTGCATTTGATGAAATCTTGTGCAAATAGAAAGATACTAACTGCTCGGTCAACAACAACTAGGGAAAGTATACCTTGCAATCGACATGAGGAAAACGTCCAGAAATGTCATACATCCTAACAGAAACGTTGTTATTGGCAATAACAATGTTGAAGCATATTGACTTTGACCCCTTTCACTTTTAATTCTCCCGAGCTTTGTAATTTCAGACTAGACAAGTTTATTTGATTGCATATTGGAAATGAATCGGTTAAATACCTGTTTCATCTGTTATTTTTATGCAGGTGCGGTTTGCTGTTATCCCACACTACAAACCAAGGGTCGTCCCTGCTTCCTTCTTGGAGCTTACCCTAGTTATTTATGATATTCCCTCAGGGAATGTCTTCACAAATAAGTACATAATTAAAGCATTGCAAATCACAAGGCAGGGAAAGTGACATTTACATGTGATTGTTCTTAAGCTTTTGCATTTATAAGCGGTGTGTCCTTCCTTCATTTGCATTCAACTCTGCAGCAGTGATAGCCTAAAATCCAGAATAAGTCCTCTTGTTTGAAGCATAGCCTATGATCCAGAAATAGCCCTTCTGTTTGAAGCATTATACTCTAAATCTAATTGAGAAGTGTAAGCATGATGAGCCCCAAGAAGCTAATGAAGATGACGAGGAAGTGGGAAATACCAGCCGCTTCTGGCAGGAAAAGAATTTCGCATCCGGGAGTTAATGTGGAGGTGAATTCATCATTAGCACCAGAGAAGGGGCATTTCGTTGTCTACACGTCTGATGGAGGGCGGTTCACTATCCCCTTGCAGTGTCTCCGTAGCAACATCTTCCAAGAGCTCTTCAAGATGTCTGAAGAAGTGTTTGGTTTGTCAGGGGACGGTCCTATCACTGTGCCCTGTGATGCAGCTTCCATGGAGTACATAGTATCGCTTGTGCGAAGATGCATAGCCAAAGACATAGAAAGAGCTTTGCTCAATTCTATTGCATTCACTCCGTGCTCGTTGGCCACTGCTGTTCACAAAATATGCACGGATCAGCAAGCTCCTTGTCTTGGCTAGTGACGGAAACTCAAGTGATTTTTATACAATGGGAAGAAAATGTGGGGTTTGCACAGCATAAAAATTGGAAGTAGTGTAGTTTGTACAGCAAGAGCTAGCAGATAGAAGAGTTTCTTGTAAACCTGTTCATGGACACTTTATGCATGACAACATACATCTGTACACGAATTGATCTTGTTAAGTGCAAGAACAGGAACGTGCTACTTCAGTACCGCAAAAATGTGTCTGCATATTAGTTGGTTGGTATAAAGAACCTGGTGGATTTGGTAATCACCTTGGAGCATTTGTTGTGTTGTCGGTATTGGGGAGACCTGAAGATAGTATTCAAGGGATTGTCGGGGGCGAAAATACTAACATTTCCTGCATGTGTAGTTGGTCATTTGAGTAAGATGGTAATGGCAATGCGATTGATTTAGATCTGCAGCACTCTAATCAGAGTGAGTTCTACTAATTCATTGCCAGAAAAGTTCGTACTTCTCTTGTGCAATTGCATTTTCTCACATTTTGCACCATAACTGTCCTAAGAATATCACCCTTATAATGAGAAAGTTGGTATGAAATCCTGAATCCGAATGTGGCCCCTCTGGACAGTAAGACAAGTGCCAGTACACGAGAGACGGTGCAAACCTCAAGATGACACCGTTTTGAACAGCAAAGTACGACCATAGAAAAAGAATTTTGGAGCAGGGTTCCTATCAGTTCTTCTGAGCCTTTTCCAACATTTATAAGTGAAAACGACTAAGGGAACGTCCAGATGCTCTTGCAATCAACATGTCTAAAAACGAACTCTCTCCATCCTCGCAAAAATACTCAAGGCAAGATTTAACTATGCTTTCCACCAGAAATCAGCATTTACATTTCAAATTCGGTAAGATTATGTTGTTCCTTTTGGTCTGCTATCTGATGAATCTATGCCTTCTAATATCTCCGAATGCCACAACCGATTTTGTTCATTTCATAGATTGATTAAGATTAACCTCTCTTAAATGGGTCCTTGAGTTACCAGTGACTGTTGTATGATAACGGGATGGAAAGAGTTCACAACATGAGAGTTTGGTGGCACCCAAAGCATTCATAAAGCGAAAGGACCTCTTTCTGCATGTAATGTATAGCCATACAAGTAGCCAGTCTTCAGAGTCTCCGCGCTCATTACTTGGTATGTTGGCTTCACCATTGAGTAACATTATCTATGCGAAGAAACAACCGAGCAACGGGAAAACGAGTGACAGGTGATTCCGTAAGAAGCAAACTTGTCCTCTTCAGACAGGACAGAAAGAATATGCCACCGCATACAAAGATAAGAAGGCATTATGTTGGAATTGCGAACATAATTATCTTGAAAACAAGAATCTCATTCTTTAGTGAAGAAAAATGTACTTTAGTTTGGAGTCCTCTTGTTCTTGATTTCCCTTGGTTAGGTCCCCACCTATATTAGTCAATGCCTTGGCCCACACAAGATATCTTGAAAACAATATGCATTCTCAACCCCTCAATGGATTCTGAACATAGTGACAATGAGCATAAAACCACTAACCTATCCTCCAATTACCCACAAATCTAATCCAGAATCCATCTAATGAATCAGGTTCGCTAACCAAGACATATAAACCTTTAACAACTCAATTCATCTAGCTGAATACATTTCATAAAACAAGTTCATTACTCAATACGAGGATTACCAATACGTTCTAAATCTATTGCAATTGTGCCAATGCAATCTTTAACTTTTTTTTGGGCCAATTGAATCATAAACCTTTTGAATTTGTGCTAATTTAGTCCATTGGGCCAATTATGAATGAAAATCGCTGATGTGGACATCAGTCATCCTACATGGCATGACCGGCGCTGACATAGACAATTTTTAATAATAATATTTGAGTTTTTTATTTAGCCATTTTTTTCTTTCTCTTTTTTTTTCCCCTTCCCTTCTTTCTCTAGCCACGGCCGGAGGCGAAGGCTGGCAAGGTTGACCTTGCTGACCACTAGCGAGGGCGAGCCTTGCCATCACTAGGCGAGGTCAGTCTCACCCACCCCTAATGAGGCTTGACCTCATCATCGCTAGGCAAGGCGAAGTCAGGCCTTGCCCAATGATGGCGACACTCGCCTTTGCCTTTGGCTGGTTGTCGGACCTCCGCGACTAGCTAGTGGAAGAATGGAAGGGCAAAAAAGGAAGAAAGGAAAAAAAGGAAAAAGAAAAATATATAAAAATAAATAAATTATTTAAAAAATATTATTAACAATTGTCCACGTCTACACCAATTGCGCCATGTAGGACTGTAGGTGTTTATATTAGCATTTTTTAGCCAAAATTGGAAAAAAAAACAAAAGGTTTAAGCCTTAATTAGCAATAATAATGTTTAGGATTGAATAAACATAATTGTAATATGTTTATGACTTTTTTGTAATTTCCTATCAATTAATGAATTTGTTTTATGAAATGCATTTTGCTAGATGAATTGAATTATTAAAGGTCATATGTCTTGGTTAGTGAACCCGAGTCACTAGATGGATTCTTGATTGGATTCGGGGGTTATTAGAGAGGATAGGTTACTGGTTTATGCTCATTGTCGCTATGTTGATTATTTAGAACTCTTTTTCAGTAATTTTCTCTATAACATGATTTGATAGCTCAAGAACCATAAAATCAACCCAGCAACTCAGAATCCGAATAGATCCAAATTTACCACTTAACTACAAAAAGCCTTTCAATTAGATGAATAAAGGCTTCGAATTCTACAAGCGCTTCAACAAACTCATGAAGACGAGATCGTTGGGCCCGTTGGTTCTGAGTCTCCAAGTCCTAGTGATATTGGGAATTTTGCAACTAAAGAGGAGATGCAGGAAATTATCAGGGAAATAATTAATCTAAACGGTCATAATTCTTCATCTCATATGGCATCTAGTGCATCTGCCATATCTTCTACCACTCATCTTTTTTCAAGTAGATCTTCCCATTAATCTCCTTGGATCATCGATTCGGGAGCCTTTGATCACATGTAAGGATGTTTAGGTTAGTATGAATCATATAAACCATGTTCTAGACAAGACAAAGTTAGGATAGCCGATGGATCTTTTTCTCCTATATTAGGAAAGGGATCAATTTCTTGCACTCCATTCTTGACATTAACTTTGGTTCTTCATGTTCCTAAATTTCCAAATCAATTAATCTCAATTAGTAGTCTTATCTCAATTGCAAAGTAATCTTTTATCCTTCATATTGTGTCTTTCGGGTCTTGGTGATGGGGGTGTAGATTGGCAGTGGTAGTGTACGTGATGGACTTTACTGGCTAGATGAATCATCAATGGCACCTGTCCAAGCTACCATTGTAGATTCCAATTCGGTTGCTATTTCTTCTCTTTGATAATGGCATCGACGTTGGGGCATCCACCACTTCACACTTCTATTCATGTTTTCCTAGTTTAAAGAATCAAGTTAAAGATCATCAGTTTTTATGTAATACTTGTGCTTATTCTAAGCAGACTATAACTATTTATACTTAGTCAAATAATAGAAGTCTTGCTTCATTTGATTTGGTTCATTATGATATTTGGGTTCTTCCCTGTTAAATTGTTACTGGGTATGATTGGTTTGTGACCTTTCTTGATGATTATAGCAGAGCAACTTGGGAGGTTTTTTTTTAAACCTTAGACATAAATGTAATGTTTTGAGGCCTTCAAAAACCTTTTTCAAAATAATTCAGACCCAGTTTAATGCTATCATTAAGGCTCTTCGAACGGATAATGATAGAGAATATTGTGCTTCTTCCTTTCAAACTTTTTTACGAGAGCATAGTATTCTCCACCAAACTAGTTGTGTGAATACCCCTGCACAAAATGGTGTGGCAAAGCGAAAGAATATACATCTTCTTGAAGTTACGCATTCTCTTTTGTTTCAAATGGATGCCCCACCATCCTATTGGAGTGAGGCTATTCTTTCAGCTACTTAATTAATCATATGCCATCTAGGGTTCTACGAAATAAAAGCCCAATTTTTGTGTTGACTGGGAAACATGCTTTTACTCTCCCATTAAAAATCTTTGGGTCTATTTGTTTTGTTAGAGATCATCAGGTGAAGAGTAAATTGTCTCCCAAGAGTCTTAAGTGCATTTTCTTAGGTTATTCCTCTTCCCAAGAAGGTCATAGATGCTATCATCCATCCACTCATAAGTTTTGTGTCTTCAAAGATATTATCTTTAATGAGTCTAAAGCTTTTTTTGGATATTGACTCTTTGAGATATCTAGTTCAACATTTATCAAGCCATTCCTTAAACTCTCAGTGCCATTATCAACAGAGCAAATAGAGGAGCCTATTGTGAATCAAAGTGTACCCCATGAAGAGGTCTCACCTATTCAAAGAGATTATTCACATGTTTATTCTTGTAAACACACTGCTATGCCCAATAATCCTCTTGGTGAGTCTTCACAGGCAATTGTGGAATCCAATACAACACCGTTGGAGTGTAGACCTATTAATGATAACAATATTGAGGACAAAACAACCCCAATGGCTCTCCATAAAGGTAAACGGTCTTGTATTGGTAAGTCTCGGTTTCCTATTGATGAATATACTTCCTATTTTGTTCTTTCTCCATCATATTCATCATTTGTTTCTTCTTTAGACTCTATGTCTATTCCTAATACTTTGTAGATTGCTATTCAACAACAAAAATGGAAAGATGCCATGTTAGAGGAAATGGAGGCTTTGAAGAACAATCATACTTGGAATTTGGTGCCCCTCCCTCCTAGAAAGAAAACAGTAGGGTACAAATGGGTCTATACAATTAAGCAAAAAGTTGATGGAACTATGGATAGGTATAAGGCTTGACTAATGGCCCGAGGATTCAGTCAAACTATAGGTGTTGATTATCAAGAGACGTTTGCCCTTGTAGCAAAGATGAATATAGTAATGATTCTTATATCATGTGCTACAAGTTATGGATGGGATTTCAACAATTGGACGTGAAGAATGCATTTCTTTATGGAGAACCTGATGAGGAGGTTTACATGGACATTCCACCGGGTTTTGTTGATAGTACTACTATTGGAAAGGCTTGTCACCTCAAACGTTCTCTATATGGGCTTGGTAGGTTCACCAAAGCTATGCGAGCTTAGGGATACACCCAGAACAATGCTGATCACACCTTGTTCATTCACTGCGGTTGTTCTCTCTCAACTTTCTTAATTGTGTATGTGGATGACATTATAATGACTGGAAATGATACTAGTGAAATTGTTAGATTGAAGGACACATTGGGAAAGGAATTTGAGATTAAAGAACTTGGAAAATTGCAATGTTTTCTTGTAATTGAAGTAGCTCGCTCATTGGTCGGATCTTCCCATGTCAGTGTAAGTACATACTTGATCTTCTATCTTAGACAAGAACGCTTGGATGTAAACCTATTGATACTCCACTATCTTGGCCCCAATAGATCGCGAAAGATGTCAAAGGCTTGTTGGAAAGCCCATCTATCTTTCTCATACACATTCTAATATTGCCTATGCAATCAATCTTGTAAGTCAATTCATGCATGATATGTATACTACTCATATGGATGTTGTGACTCGAATTCTTCGTTACTTGAAGGGCACACACCGGGTAAAGGTATATTGTTTGAAACCATGGTCATTTAAAGGTCGAGGCATTTACTGTTGCAGACTGGGCTAGTAGTGTGGATGAAAGACAGTCTACTTATGGTTATTGTTCTTATGTTGGAGGTAACCTAGTTACTTGGCGAAGCAAAATGTGAGACATTGTTGCTAGATCAAGCACACACGTTGAATTCGGCTCTATGGCTTAGGGCATGTGTGAATTATTATGGGCTCATAAACTTTGGATGATTTGGGATTCCGAGTTCAGAAGCCATTAATGATTTACTCTGATAGTAAATCTACTATCGGTATTCTCATAATCCTATCCAGCATGATAAGACTAAGCATGTAGAATTGATCGACACTTCATCAAGGAAAAGCTTGATAGAATTTTGTACCACATTTGTTCAATCCTCAGAACAGACCGCCAGATATATTCACTAAGGCAATGAACAAACGAGTATTTGATTATCATGTGTCCAAGTTGGGCATGTGTGATATCCATGTGCCTACTTTAAGGGGTTGTTGTAATATTTATTCTAGAGTTAGATCCATAACTAGTGGGCTAATTGATGGAATATCATAACATCCATGATTAGTGGGCTAGTTAACGGGATTTCGTATATTGAGGATTTAATTGTCATATTGTTAGGGATCTTATTGTACATGATTGATTCCTCTTTTAATATAAATAGAGGATGATGCTCTAAAAGGTATCATCAATCCATTCCAAAAACTTCTTTCTTTTACATAAAAATCTTCAATTGTGTTGTTTAGAGGTCATGTTAGGATATAAATACTCTAATTCCGTACACACTTCTCTCCAAATAGTGCTTAGAGCTACTAGGTATGTATCTTGGGGAATCAGTTTATCATTTGTTTGTAACTGCAAAGTTTCTCAGAATTCATCTTTCCTAATTTCAAGGTTTAGCCTAGAAAGTGACTTGGTCAACAATGATCAATCTTAGCAAAATTACCTCTTTCGGGGAAGAAATTTCTTCTTTTCAAGATTGGGAGCCTTGGACTTCGCATAATTATCTCTCAGGTTGATTCTTTTAATGTGATTCTTTAGTATTTTGATACCTTTACTTCTTTGTGTTGGCTATTCAATCAAACAGCGATTCTTCAATTCCTTAATTCACATTGAATTTTAATCCCTCTAGGTAGATAATACTCGTTGCTCAGGATATGCCAATTATAGTCCCAATAATAATTAGTGTGAGCAGCATTATTGATGTGACATCTAGGATTAACTCATAGAGACGCATTTTGACATGGGGCCGCCTTGGAAGTCTAAAGTAAGCATGCTCCAAAGTTAAGCGTGCTCGGTGGGAGCATTACGAGTGTTGACACCTAAATTTTGATTTTTCTTTTTTATTCATTTTAAATAAAAAAATGAGAATTAAATATCACCAAAAATATTTTCTCATACATTGCATATTTCATTTTCGCTGCATTGCATTTTGCATCAACGGTTAGGAGTTAAGCTTGATTTGACAACGGTTTTGACTGAGCTTCATAATTTTTAGCTAAGGTAGGCTGACATGATTGAAAATCATCTAAGTCCCTTGAGCATATTTTTGAGCTTAATTGAGTTAAATAATTTTTTTTTGAAAAGGCTTAATTCAATGCATATTTTGGTTAGAAAAGCTTGGATTAAGCTCAGAAATTTGCGGGAATGAACCTGATATCAAAAATGAAGTTCAGCTAGGCCTGTCCATATCATGTGCCAAATTTTCCAGGAGGCTTGGACCTATTTTTTGAATGAAATTCAGCCCATTTTTGCTCAATTAAATGTTAAGGCTTATGATTAATCATCCATTTAATTAATTAGAGCCCATTTTGAGCCCAAAAATGCTCGATGAGCCCGCAAGGATTGAAATTTTTGGCTAGCCCAAGACACCGACCCCCCAGATGGCCAAAATTTTTAAGGTCTTTTAATAGATTGAGACTCTTTTGAGATCGTTTTTTTTAATCTAATGGTCCTAATCTAATCCTTGAGTCTAAGCTTAATCCTACAGTCTTTAATAACTCCTACTAGGGCTACGATTGATCTACCTCTATAAATACTAACTTAAGCTTAGGGTTCAAGGGGCCGACGATTATTATTGGAGTTCGAGAGTTTCTCCTCTCCTCTTTCCTCTCCATTTGTACACCCACACATCATTGCTACCCAACGTCCTGCCACCGATGCAGTTGCCGTCCTAGCCTACCGTCATCTCACCCTACTACTACCGTCCACTATCACCGTTGCTCAGCCGCAATCCAGTTGACTCAGAGTTGCTGTCCAAGCGATCATACTTGCTGTCCAGTGTAGATTCAAGCTGCTATTCAATTCCGGTTTTGCAGATATTTGGTCCTATAATCCTCAGTTCCGCAGGGACCAAGTTAGCTGCTGATTGGGAGTTTTTTAGCTGTTGTTCGGTTGCTAATTTCTCAGTGCAGATTTTTTGCTTGATTGTTCAGGGTCTATAACTATATTTTTTTGGTGCAAAGTACTCATTGCTCGATGCTGTTAAAGACGCAAATTAGCTACTGTTACATTTTTTCCTTATCAAATTCCCCAAGGCTGTGCCCTTGCCGATTCGGTTCAAGAAGATTGCTTGGCGTTCAAAATTTTTTGGTTCAACTTCAAATTAGGTAATTTTCTAATCCATAATATTTTTGAACATGCTTGAATATTTGCTGAATTTCTATGGATTATGGTTTGCCTAATGAATTTTCGAACCTGAAAAATATCTTAGAAAATTGTGGATATCTTGAGGGTATCCAGCTATTTTGGATTTGGATATTTGTCTTGTGGATTAATTTTTGCTGAAATATTCAAATCATATCTTAAGAAGATCATACATGATTCTTTGGAATATTTGTGGATATATTTTGGGGTGCTTGATATTATCTTGTAGATCAATTTTCAAATAAAATTTCATCTTAATCTTATCCCAAAAATTCTGCATATCTTTGAATATTCGAAATATCTCAAGATCTAAATCTGATTTTTTTTGGATAAGTATCTCATTCGGATATGATGAACATATCTTTAAAAAATTGGGAATTATCTGAAATATGTTTTGAATATCCTAAAAGATAATTTTCAAACTTTAAAAGATATGAATTCTGGTGGATAAGGTAAGATTGCACTACCAATTTCGACAATCCCTCACAATTTTTGAAATTGTTGTGGTCTTGCTTTTTCTTTGCTTCTATGTTTAGTATGTTTATTTCATTTGCATTTGTTTATTATATGTTCATTTTTATTATAAAATTTGAAGTTTAGTAAACAATATTGCCCATAACACATGTTCCTAATTGTGCCTTGTCGCTTGGAGAATGTACATTAAAGCTAATATCTGACTTCGATCTCGAAGTACAATTGTGCCTGCATGTGTGAATCAGACATAAGATTCTCAATCTTGAGGAGTGGATTGATAATTCCTATATAGAATTTCATGATTTGCCCTATGTATATGGGGATAGTGGTAATTATATAACATATTCACTTGCTAGCCCCAACCTCCGAGAATGTTGTGAATAAAAATAGGAATTTCGGATAAAAAGGTGTTTTATGGAAATATTGTTTATTTTTGCTCAAATTTTTTGCTTTTTATGGTCTAAATAAATTCCTAAAAAATCCAAAAAAAAAAGATGTTGCACATTCCTTTAAGTTAAATAATTTTTTCTCATACCTTTTCATGTAAAATAACCCCTAATAAAGTTTAGGACCTTGAGAGATCAATTTCTTGAATTAAATTAGGTGTTATTTGACCTTAGGGTAGCATTTGCTTCAATTTTTTCATAAATCCGAAAATGCATAAAAATACCAAAAATATCATTCACATTGCATATCATATAGTTGTGTTCTCCATGTCATTCATATTTGCCATGTCATCTTACATGTCATTCATGCATTTTCATGTCATATTTTGCATATTAAATTTTCACATTTAGCGTAGTCCTTGCCTTTTCATTTTATTTTACATGTCATATAGTTAGGTTGCATTTGCATTACATTTAACAAGAGAAAATCCCAAAAAGAATTAGGTCAAATAATCAAATCAAGGATTTTTCATGAAAATCGGATACCGAAAGGGCATTAATTGAAAGATTAATGTAATTAAGTCTCCAAATCCATTTAATCTCTTGTTCACATTGAAATAAAGTATTTTCTCCCAAATACTTTATTTAGGTTACCTTCCACAAAAGTTCAATGGTAGCTCCAAATTAATAAATTTTGCATGTAATTGAACCTAAGTGCGATTGGTAGGGCTTGGGAGAGTCCGAATTTGGTTAGCAAATCTAATTAACCTAAAAATCCGTTAACCTAGAATTTTCTAATTTTAGGTTGTGATAACAAAGATGAGTGACCTCATTGAAAGTGTCCACCGATACGCCAAAGGAAAATCCCAAGGCTTGGTATAGGATGGCCAAAGTGAACAATACCTCAGGTAAGTTAAATCCAAATTGTCACAATTGGCGTATGGGAAGTCCATAGGCAAGCATAGGCACCTTAGAGATGATCAAATGTCTAAAATGATTGTACTTGTGGAGACATCTAGTGTTTCTTAAGGCATGAGAGTAAGAAAAATTCTGGCAGGAAAGTTTAGCCGGAAAATTTACTGAAAAATCAAAATTTCTTTCATATAAAATGATTTCATAAACAAGAAATTCATTTCTTCAATCGCTCTTGCTTTCCATTTTCCGCTTTGTTTCTTTTCTATTTGCCAAGGAAATAGTGCGACAACCTACAATTCGGCCTCATCTTGCAGGGGTGTTCATTAAACGTGTTGTCCGTCACTAAATTTGGTGAAAAAACCTTGTCATTCATGACCTCCTATCAACATCCATATCCTGAATTACCAGACAACCAAAGATACCATCCTACTTGTGCATATTCTGAGTCACTTTGTCACCAGACAAAAGCGCATTTTGACGTTACATTGGGATCGATTACCTAAACCTCCAATACGAAATCCCGATGCGACGAAACTATGTCCATTGTAAATGTCACATGCCCCCTCAATAGCCCTTCCTCACTTTCGTTTAACTCACAGCAAAGGCCTTGTAAAGAAAAGAGAGAAGAAAATTGTATTAATACTTCCAGATTACATAATATATGTATATATATATATATATATATATATATATATATATATAGAGTGAGCATTAGGGCTCACTAATAATGAAGAAGAATAAACTACCCTTACTAACAATAAACCAATAATTAACGTTTTAATACTCCCCCTCAAGTTGGGGCACAAACATCAAAGAGCCCCAACTTGTTTCACAAAGTGTGTGTGTGTGGTGTGTGTGTGTGTGTGTGTGTGTGTGTGGAGTGAGCATTAGGGCTCACTAATAATGAAGAAGAATAAACTAACTTGCTAACAATAAACCAATAATTAACGTTTTAACACTCCCCTCAAGTTGGGGCACAAACATCAAAGAGCCCCAACTTGTTTCACAAAGTGTGTGTGTGTGTGTGTGTGTGTGTGTGTGTGTGTGTGTGTGTGTGTGTGTGTGGTGTGTGTGTGGTGTGTGTGTGGAGTGAGCATTAGGGCTCACTAATAATGAAGAAGAATAAACTAACTTGCTAACAATAAACCCAATAATTAACGTTTTAACACTCCCCCTCAAGTTCGGGCACAAGCATCAAAGAACCCCAACTTGTTACACAAAAAGTGTGTGTGTGTGTGTGTGTGTATAGAGTGAGGATTAGGGCTCACTAATAATGAAGAAGAAAAAGCTAACCTTGCTAACAATAAACCCAATAATTAATGTTTTAATACTCCCCCTCAAGTTGGGGCACAAACATCAAAGAGTTCCAACTTGTTACACAAAGTAATCACTCTATTATCCTGCAATGACTTAGTGAAAAGATCAGCAAGTTGATCTTTCGTCCATTTGTATTAAAGTGTTATTTCCTTGTTTTGAATTTTTTCTTGCACAAAATAGCAACCTACTTCAATATGCTACTGCACTCATGAAAATCTGGAATTGAAGCAGTATGCATAGCGGACTGGTTATCACAACACAGAACTGAGGGAGCTGAAGATGCATGCTAAGTTCAGATAACAACATCCTCAACCAAAGCAACTCACTAGTCACATGAGCCATAACTTGATATTCCGCCTTTACACTCGTTCAAGACACAACTTGTTACTTCTTACTTTTCCAACTTACAAGATTGCTCCCAAGAACACACAGTAGCTAAAAGTGGATCTCCTGTTAATAGGATACTTAGCCCAATCAGCATCAGAGTAGCCAATAACATAAGATATTTATGATTCTTGAATAGAAGCCCTTTGCCCTGTGCTCCCTTCAAATACTTAACAACATGTAGCACTGCCTCTCAATGTGTAGTGCAAGAAGCATTCATAAATTGGACTAACCATGCTTATAGCAAAAATATTTATTTGAGTGATAGTCAAATAGTCGAGCTTACCCACTAGCTTCCGATACCTACTCGGATCATGAAATAAGCCACCATGTTCTACAGCAAGCTTCACATTAGGATCCATTGGAGTATTGACATGCTTCGCTCCAAGAAAATTGACCTCATTGAGTGAGATACCATCACATGAGTAGGCCACCTTAATGCCCAAGAAATACTGTAAATAACCCATATCTTTTGTGATGGACTATATCTGTAAAAACTGTTTCAACTTTTTTATGCCCACAAATTCATTATTGTGATGATAATATTGTCTACATACACAACTAGGAGACACACCTAGCAGGGAAAGTGAAGCTAAACATAGAATGGTCCCATTGTATAATGTAGTAACCAAACCAAACAACTGCATCACTTAATGACCAAACCAAGCATGAGGAGACTATTTTAACTCATATAATGCCTTGTGCAAGCGACAAACACTAGTAGCTCCCCTTGAGCAACAAACTCAGGGGTTGCTCCGTATATACCTCCTCTGTCAAGTCACCATGAAGAAAGGCATTCTTGACATCAAGCTGATGGAGAATCCAACGATATCAAATAACAAGAGAGATGAAACATGAATGGAAGGTATCTTTGCGACTGGAGAGAATGTATTATCATAATCAACACTATAGGTCTGTGTGTAACCTTTGTAACCAGACGCACTTTTAGACAGTCAATAGAGCCATCCATTGAAACTCACTTTGAAAACCGACAGGACACACAACTTGTATGCCCACAGGTAATGGTGCAAGCTGCCATGTCCCATTATTTGTAGTGCCTGCATTTCATCCTCCATATCCCATTGCCAACCTGGATGGGAAGAGCCTCTACAATAGTACTTGCCACGGACACAATAGATAAGAAGCAACAACAAAGAATATGTATAGGAAAGACAATCATAGGATAAAAACTGAGAAGAGGGTGATGAGTATTGTATGACTAAGACAAAACAAATAGAAGCAAAGAAAAAATTGGGTTGACCAACACAAGAACACGTACCTTTGCGCAATGTCACATCCTGGGTTTTCTTTGCTAAAATACATGATAGGAGATCAGCATCATCGACGTAAAATGTGAGAGAGAAGATTAAGCGCACTAGTTGAAAACATGTTATCCGAAGGATTATTGTATTTATTGAATCAGACTAAGCAATAGATACCAATTTGTGTAGGGACTAAAACTCTCAAGGATATACATGAAATCATGGCAGAATTTTAAGGGATCTTGTACAATATATGTAGTTCATTTTTGGGACACAAGAGACCTAATGATACGATGGTTGTATCTTGAATGAGGGACTTAAGAAGACAATTGAAGTTCTAATAATTTCTATTGGATATAAGTGGGTTAAATGTGTGTAATGACCAGACTTGGACAAATGGCCCACTACTTCATGCAACATGCCAAGTGTGACAATGAGGAGCAATCTCTCTCCATCAACTCAAGATACATGCATCAGCCCCAAAAGCTCCATCTGCTCTCCATTTCACGTCCATTTTTCAAGGGGGAACAAGGAAGCACTTAGAGAAACTCTTGCTCAGCTCTTTTTGTGTCGTAAATTGCCGAGAGGAAGCAACAAAGACGGATGGCCGTTTCTTCTTCGTCTCGAGCCCGATTTGGTACTAAAGGCAAGAGACTCATCCAAACTCTTGCCATGTAGTTTTTCATGATGTTCTAATAAGATGAACTGACTAGTTTGAGTTAGAAAGTGCTATTCTAGTGAAGATTCATATAATTGAGATGCTGAATGGTGCTTGGAGAGTTAACGGTTAATGTGGCAGTTGGACGTACGTAGAACTGGGAAAAATCACTTTGGCGCTAATTGGGTTTGGTGTGAATAGTTCACGACAGATTCTGTTTGGATGCGTTTGAGCTCTTGAAGTGTTGTGGGATTCTAAGATAGCTTTAGCATTTGTATTTTAGAATCGATTTTAGTGGGGCGCAATAGTGTAGTAGATGCCTTGACGTGTGAGGTTTCTTTCGATATTCCTTGGTATGTCTCAAGAAAGTTTAATTCTCATGGCATCAAGCTGAGGCTTCCAAGTTTTTTATATCTGTGTTATATGGTATAGGACTAAAATCATATAAGAAGCAAAGCATTAAGGTGCATAGGCATCCTAAGAATGCTGATGTTTGAAGTGCTTGCCATTGTGTGTGATAAATGGTGGTAAACCAAGAGAGTTTATCGATTTGAAGTCGATAGTACCTCAAGGAAGCCAGGATGAACCCTAGCTGTGTGCAGGGATGCCATGGCTCGTGTCCACGATGCCTTGGAGTAGAGACGTTGCGGAAGCTGGGTCAATTTCTAATCAATGTGCAACCGGGAAAGATCAAACTTGATGAAGTGTAAGATAGCATAATATTTGCATGATGTTCGCTTGTATACACATGCATGTGTCTCACTTACATAATCAAAATGTTATGTCTCAATCGTCTTTGGTGTTTAAGCTTTTTAGGCTATCTTGATAAACATGAGCTCAATTTATGCTAAATGCTCATTACACATATGAAGTATTCATTTAGGCTCTCCTTGAAACAAAAGATAGACGTCTAGATGACATGGTTTGGACGTCCTTCTTGCTGAGCTTATTAGCTCACTCTTGTTGCGTTCTCTCTTTTACATATTAATAGTATGGTTGTTGCGCCAGTTAGGCGATTTGGTGTGCCGTGGCCAAGGATAGAGCATCTTCAAAAGGAGTCACCGGTTCGGAAGCAGATAAGTATTTTGACTGGTCCTAAAAAATGGTCACATCCTCGAATACATGTGACCGCTGACTAATAGGACTATATAACACTTGTCCCTTCTGAGTTCGAGAGTACCCAAGAAATACATGCTTGTCAGCTTGTGGATTGAGCTTATCATTTTTGGGAGCAAACGATGCAAAAAAAAAAAAAAACACACACCAAACACACAAAGTGGACTCATATGAGGAAGAGTGGAGAAAGGTATTCCCTATGAAGCACAAAGGATGGGAGGTGATTTATGAGATACCATGCTGTAAGAATAGCATACCCCTAGAACATTTTAGGGAGGTTCCTATAAAAAAGTAGACAACGAGCAATATCCAAGAGATGGCAATTTTTTTCACTTTGCCACCCCATTCTATTGGGGGTATAAGGACAAGAGGTCTGATTCAAAATTCTATGAGATATAAAAAATGATTGAAAACTAGAGAAAATAGCCATATATTCTTTGGCATTGGCAGAGCATGCACCTTTAACATAAACATAATACTAATTAAGAATCTCAAAGTAAAGCATATGAAAAAACTTCAGTTCAATCTTTTATTAAATATAACAAATGAGGAAATAATCATTCACAAATGTAACAAAATACTTGTAATCAGACACATCACTAACACGACATGGTCCCCAAATATCATAATGGACCAATTCAAAAGGACTTTGATACACAACTCTGGACATGAGAAGGAAAATATACCTGATGATGTTGGTGGTTTAATATAACTGTTATTGGCATTTCAATCCTGATTCCTAGGTGTTCAACATGGGAAAAAAGAACCACAATGCCATTCGATATGCCAGATTCAAATCTGGTTTCGTTCTGTGTCATAAAATCCAAGCAAGGGCAATAGCTCGAAACATACAGTTGGTCCTATGCTTTGTGAATGAAAATTTCATTGACTCACAATAATAAACCCGTTCTGGCGAGGGCGTCACAATTGATGTCCTTATGCCAAACAATTATTGCATGATTAAAAAAAAGAGGAAGAAGCAAGATCTGGACAAAGCATTGGCTTTCAGCTAGTTGCTGGAAGAGTAACCATTTGCGCTTCTGGACTTCGTTTGTAACTAGCTAGGTCATAACTACAATTATTGCTATTAAAAAAACGTGCAAGCAGTGCCTCGCAATCAATGTGCTGTTCTATGGATGACTTGCTAGAAAATAACAAAACCAATTCCCTTTGCACTTCTGTCAAACTAGCGCTCAAGCGTTCCTTGGTAGTTTCTAGAGAAATCAGACGTCCCTGCATGTCTTGTCAGATTTTGAATGGTGCTTGCTTGGTGACTTGGTTGACATTGATCAATCTTGTATTTCCACTCCTAACATTGTCTGCAACCTACAAGACAGATTTACAATATCAAGCTCCTCCTTGTGTTTGGAGGAAAGTAGGAAAAGTTAATGGTCAGTTCCTAAAGAAGAATTTGAATTCCTCTAGGAAAATCATGTTTTTGTTTAGGAGATGTACGAGAAATTATGAAAGAGTTCACAAGAATTCAGGTATCGTCCACCGAATAACAAGCATGAGCAGAATCACTGTACGTACAAGAAGTCCAGAAACGAGTAAGACGTCATTGGTTATTGACAAATGAATCAGCTAGAGCAGAGACAACAAAAGATGATCGATGTCTACAATGATCTTTACATGACTCTGACTGTTGATAGAATTGATGTTTCTCAAAGGATGACGGTTGCGATGAATCCTGGCTGGATAAGGAACAGCAGATATTACAGAAAATTCGATCTTTCACATAGGATGACAAATGTATTATTCAACTGCCAAGTAATTTCGTCAACCACTCTTGCTTTCCATTTTTTCAACTTTGTTTCTTCCATATCTAGCCGAGGAAACAGTTGGGGAGCAGACAATTTGGCATCGTCCTGCCACAAGTTCGTTATTATTCTCGTTGATTACAATTTGAGCATCGTCCTGCCACCATAAATAGTCCACATCGGCTTCGTTTTAGCTCGCAACAAGTTCTCAACCTTCCCGCTTGGTGTCACTCCAAACGCTGGACGGGACCACCAAGTTGAGCAAAGATGATTCACAAGAAGCACAGCGAGATTGCTAGGAAGTGGAAGAAACTTGCTACCAAAGGCAGGAAAAGAATTTGTTTTACCAGGAGCAATGCAGAAGGATGCGGTTCGCCGACTTTGGCTGATGAAGGCTGTTTCGCTATCTACAGCATCGACAGGAGGCGCTTTATGATACCCTTGGGGTACCTCAGCAGCCATATTTTCCAGAAGCTTCTAGAGATGTCCGAAGAAGAGTACGGACTATCTAGCTCGGGGCCAATCATAATGCCTTGCGATTCAGTCCTCTTGGAAAACGTACTCACGCTCATCCAACAAGGTGCATCTAACAGTCCATTTGAAGCCCTGCTCGATGCCTCGTCCTCGTCCTGCGATGTCCAAGAGTTGGCTGTCCCTGTTTGCTAGTTGATTGGGTCAATTATTTGCTGTGCAAACTAATGGAAGCGGACTTACATTGTTAATTGAAACTGCATAGATCAGAAATGTAAAGTTGAACTTTTCTTCAGATACGCAATTTTTGCATTGCAAATGTTTCACACGTCGTCCAATTTCGGGAATCATCTTATGAATCTTCCAAGTGAACTCTTTCTATGTCACTTTGAGTTTTAGCGTATGTTGTTGTAGACTCAAGTATCAAAGTGATTGGTACTTCAATCCTAGTTCCTAGGATCCTCAAAATTTTTCAAACCCTAAAAAAATTCCCGCCTATTTTTTCCCTCCTCTTCACAAATGACGTGGCCCAATCTTAACCGGCAAATGAAAATGGACGGCCTGATTGAGCAATGTTACCCATGACATAGAAACCCTAATGTTAGGTGATCCGGATCCGGTTCCTAGAATGCTCGACATGGGAAAAGAAAAAAACACCGCCATTCCAATAAGCCAGATTCGTATCCACTTGGATGCTGCATCATGGCATTCAAGAAAGTGCGTGGTATGTCTAATTTTGTTGGTCCCGTTAAAATTTCATCTTTTTTTTTTCTTTAGTTTTGAAATGGGAAAAGGCCAAAGTAGGAATTTGCCTTTTTTTCTTATTTTATGCAAAAAGAAGGAAAATAAATTAAAAAGAAAAGTACCTGCGTTGCGATTAGCTAATATATTCTTACCTTACAAAAAAAAAAATTAAAAAGAAAAGAGGTCGGATCGGGGTGGGTTGACTCGGATTCCTCATAGACAGACCCAGCCTGTGCTTTCTTCCCGCGCAAAGGCGGGCCTACGAGATGCAGGTCCGGATTCTCCTTCTTTTTCTCCCAGGCCTAGGCGCACAGCCCGCTGCCCACTTTCTTTTCCATTGCGCAAGGCCCGCCTGCCTCCCTCC